>CABHPQ010110650.1:9914-42719 GCA_902168405.1 Peromyscus aztecus
AAAAAACTTAATCTTAAAAATGTTACTATGTTCACAAGCAACCTATACTATCCCAAGTGCAAAGGTGTTTCAAGATCTCTCTGAACTGTCATATAAACAGAGAAAATTTCCCTACGGTTTCTACAACACAGTATCTTTTATAGGAGAGAAATAACAACAGCTAATAAAACATCACCATAGGTTGGATTGGACATAATCTGTTCCCTCTCTGCCTTGAATAAGGAGGAAATGACATGGTAAGGTTAGCCTTAGTTCTATATAAAGCTATTAAATATGACTACTGCTTACCTCTCCCTAACGCAGGCTTGGATATCATTGTAAGTAGTATCTGTTAAAAACAAAAGAATAAAACAAATAAAACGACAATGTTTGCAATGTTTATCTCTTACATCTTCCTCCATTCTGCTTAAAAAGTCAGTATTATTTTCTCAAAATACTACTGATTTTTTATGCAGAATGGAGGAAGATGTAAGAGATAAACAGTGAAAATTGCATATAATGTAATGCCCCTCCAGAAAATTAAAAAGAATGAGTATAGAATCATTAGATTAAATTATGGTGTAAATAATGCATGTAGAAACTTATGACTGAATAATGCTTTCAAAGTCATGTGACCCTCCTTCCATTCTTCACATGAAGTCCTATCTGGGCTGAACAATAAGTTTTGCTGCTTGAAGAAAACATGGAGTGGAAAAGTGTAAAGAAAGTTGGTTTTTATTGTTTGAATGTTATTTCTTATATCTAATCTCTTAGGGAGTACCTCGAGTTATGGTATATTACATTTCTCTGAGCTATTAGAGTGAAAAGTATATGTATATATATTAAATATATAGATATATTTAAATATAGTTTTACAACATTATTCCATGATCACTAAAACATGTGTTAAATACTTCACTAGAGTTTGGAACTAGCCATTATTCCACTGTGTGATTATATTGAAGATGCTAATCATGTCATACATTGCTCCATCCCTATCTCTTTTTGTCTACTTTTCCTGATAATTTGTATCAATTCTTCTGCCTTATCCTTCTCAAGAATGATTACTTCCTTGTGTTCCCTTCTTTTCCTCCTTAATCTATCATCCTAGAACACTCTATGATAATCTTCAAGTATGACATCCATCCTCAGAACTGTGGTAATGAAATCTGTGTGTGTATGTGTGTGTGTGTGTGTGTGTGTGTGTTATGTGCACACCCACTTTTTAAATACCACTAACATTTTTGTGGTTTTATGGGCTTTTAGTTTGAACACAGGAAAATGATTTGGTTACTTCTCCAGAAGACTTGCCCCTTTCTTCCTTTGAAGTAGAAAATGGTGCTTCAGTGCTCAGGTAAGGTTGGCACCATCCTCTCAGTCTCAGTGGTTAAATTTATCAGTGCAAACAATGATCCCAAAACTAACTCATCCTGTTCAGTGACCAGCAAGGGATTAAAAAGGAAAATGTTATGATTGGTAGTATGTTAGTTTATATCTGAGAAATGTTTCTTAACTCCTAAAAACAGAAACAAAAATACCTTATTTTTTCTTCCTCTAAATTTCTGTGTGCCAAAAGATCATGCTATAACTCCCACAGTTATCTTATAACCATGAAGGGAACCACTGATAGAATTCCTGACCACTCCCCTAACTACATGACTGCACATGTGCTGTCCAGTACTCAAGCAAGAGGCTTAGTCATTCCAGGGCCTTGCATCCTACGTAATCCATGTGCTGTGTGATCATGTAATTTGTGTACAGTGTGATCATGTAATCTATGTGCATGCGTGGCATAGCTATGTAAGCCCATATGCACATTCGTGGGGGAACCTATAAAAAGTGGGTTCCATCTTACCCCTTCTCTCTCTCCCTGCACAACTATTTCCATAGGCCTAAGCACTCCTTCTCTTAATAAACTCTTTTTTTTTTGTTGTTGTTGTTGTTGTTTTGTTTTTCGAGACAGGGTTTCTCTGTGTAGCTTTGCGCCTTTCCTAAAACTCACTCTGTAGACCAGGCTGGCCTTGAGCTCACAGAGATTCGCCTGCCTCTGCCTCCTGAGTTAATAAACTCTTATAGTGGGTTTTGTAGTGCCTCATGGCTTTTCTTGCATGGTAAGCAGTACCGCATAATGAATAACACAGTGCCGCATAACTAACAACCACCACACAGAACCTGGTTCCCAGATAAAAATATCACAAAAAGGATAAAGTATTTTTCCCTTTGATGGTTGTTGACTGTTGTGTCATGATTAGTAGTAAATACAGTGTTGTTTAAGTCCTGCTGATTTAGGTTTTCTCATACTTGTAGCCTTTACCATTCAAATGGATGTGAAGATGTAGCTCATGATGGAAAACCGATGCTGGTTGTCATGTTATCTGTGAACATGTATCAGAATAACACTACTTCTAGTTTTCTTCTGTTTTTCAAAATTGTCTTAAGAAAATATCTAAGTTTGGGTATAAAATAGACAAGCTAATACACAAAGTTTACAAACTTTTAAGATAGTGAGAAATTTGTTCTCTCTCCATCCGTTTTAGCACTCCTATTTTTTTCTTGTTCCAATGTCTTTTTCATTTCTCCAACATAACTGAATTTTAGGTTCACTCATAGGCTATTTTATCTCTAGTTTTTTTTTTAAATCCAAGACCTACTTGCTAAGAGACTCTTGATAGCTGTAGCAAACATGGCATGGTCAACATAAGTAATGGTTGTAGCAATAGGCACTGTTTCAGATACTTTCCAGGAAAGCTAGCACAATCAAGGTTGACTATTGGGAAAGTTGAAGGATAATGAAGTATGACTCAGCCAAAATAACATGCAACATCTGAGCTTTCCCCCAGAATCATTTTTCACTAGCAAAGAGTGCAATTCAGTGCTAAAATTTCAGCAAAAAAATATGTACAAAGAGCTCAGAGGAAACTATTTGAGACTTACTGATACTATAAAACTTGTCCTTAGAGGAACAAGTCATTTTGGGTAAGAAAAATATTTATAATTGAGTCATTCCTTAACCTCTACAGATTTATTTCAATTCAGAAAGCTTTCAATGGGAGCCTAACATAAGCTCAGTCCTGCACTGAGTGGTTGGCTTGAGCACAAAAATATAAACTGTTCTCTTCATGAAAGCACCTCACACCTGGCTCTTACTCTAGCTAAAAATGTGCTAAATTGAGATATAAATATGGCCCTTTGTAAGCAACAAGAGTGCATTCCCAGTGCTAACTGGAGTGCCTGGGGGGCACTGCACAAAATAGGTAGCATTTGAACTATATCATAATGGATGAGGAAGATTCATAGGGAAGAAGAGACCCCAGGTGAGTAGATTGGAGTGAGAAAAAGACACTTCCGAATTGACAATGGAGCTCCAACGAGGTTGTATGCTCTTTATAATTTTATCTTTGAATGTTAGCTAAACAGCAAGATTCATCTACCCATCTTCCTTTCCCTGACCTGCCAGGTGTTAGGAGGATTTCTCCATCTTTGGCTATTGTTCAGCTCCTCAGTTTGAGCACTATAATTTTAGGCATAACGTCTGCTCATTGTGTGACAGTTCTTGCATAAAACACATTCTCAGTGCTTTCTGTGATACTTATTCTTGATGCAAGGAACAGATGGCAGAATTCAAAGTCATTTCTCTTTATAGACCATTCAAGATGTAAGAGATGGACCTGGATGCTGTGGAATGGGATGGTTATAGATCTTTTATGCTCTGTTCAGTTCAATTGTTTGATTGTTGTTAAGAAGCAATAATCATCCCTCATGTATGTATTTAAGTAGTGGGAACTTATATTTATTTTAAATCCTTCCTTATTTTTTTGCAGATTTTAAATATAATTGCTCAATTTAACTTTGTAACACAAATACAATGCCCGGGTTACAGTATCCTTCAGCATTTGCTCAGTGTTGGTGAGCAAGTTGGAGAGGAAAGGGATTATTTGGTTTACACTTCTATATTGCTGTTTATCATTGAAGGAAGTCAGGACAGGAGCTCAAACAAGGCAGGAACCTGGATGCAGGAGTTGATGCAGAGGCCATAGAGGGATGCTACTTACTGGCTTGCTCACCATGGCTTGCTCAGCCTGCTTTCTTATTGAACTTGGGACCATTATCATAGGGATGGTCCCATCCACAATAGGCTGGGCCCTCCAGCATCAATCACTAATTAAGAAAATGCCTTACAGATGGATCCTATTGAAGCATTTTTTTCAATTGAGGTTCCCTCCTTTCAGATAACTCCAGCTGTGTCAAGTTGACATAAGACTAGCCACCACAGTTGGCCTCAGAAGTCCTAGTCTTTTCAACACACAGTATACATATGTGAGCCTACCCTACAATAGTGACTGTAAATAAAGAAAGGTCATTAAGTGTATAAATCCAAGCAATAAATTGATGATGTGCTGAGAATTCAGATTGAAGATCCACTACTTGGTAACAGTAATCCTGGGTAACTCACTGCAACGCTTTTCAAGTTAATCCTGTAGTATTGAATATATGGATATTAATACTCAGTTATTTTTAAAATATTTCTGTCCTTTGAGAATTTCATACATTGTATTTTGATCATATTTATTCCCTCCAACATCTCTTCCTAGATTCATCCTCCATTCTATAGTGATCCAATTTTGTGTCCATTCACTTTTTAAAAAATCCCTCAAGTTCAATTAATGCTGCCTATGTACTCTTGAATATGTGACCACCCACTGGAGTGTGTTACCTACCAGGTACCATGCACTTAAAGAAAAATGACTGATTGCCCAGCAACTTTCAAATAGCAATAGTTTCTAAGCTAAAGGTGGAACTTCATGCACACCATCCCCCTCTATGCTAGAATTTTATCTGACTTGAGCTTGGGCAGTTCTTATGTATATTGCCATAGCTCCTATGAGTTCATATGTACAACTGCACTATTTTTGTTCAGAAAACACTTTCTTTGTACTCATCCACTGCCTCTAGGCTCTTGCAATCTTTCTGGCCCCCTCTTATACAATGATCTCTGAGCCTTTGGAGGAGGAAGTGTAATGTAGATGTCTCATTAGAACTGAGCATTCCACAGTACTCAATTCCCTAAGATAGTGTATATAAGAAACATAACAGTTTAAGCACAGAATAAATGATGTTATACTTACTATACTCATTATACATGGAGTGCTGCATTAATAATGTGGCCTGAAAAAAAAAGGAAATTCTCACAGAGGAGATGTTATTGGCATTGTCTAGAGAAATAAAGAAGATTATCTGGAAGATAGAGACATAAAAGATCATGAATAAAAGGAGTACCACATAAAAAGGAATGAGGACAAATAGTGGCTTCAGGTCTGTGTGGGATGTCTTTCTGTACACTATGAATATGAATATGTGTTGCTATGATTGGTTGATAAATAAAGCTGTTTGACCTACGGCAGGGCAAAATGAAGCCAGGTGGGAAAATCCAAGGGAGATAGACAGGAAGAGAAAGGAGAAGCAGAGAGATGCTGTGAGCCACTGGCAGGAGAAACAAGATGCAATAATACCGGTAAACCATGGCCATGTGGCAGGTTATAGATTAGTAGAAATGGGTTAATTTAAGATATAAGAGCTAGATAGCAAGAAACTTAAGCCATAGGCCATCCAGTTCATAATTGATATAAGCCTCTGTGTGTTTACTTGTGTCTGAGCGGCTGCAGGACTGGGTGGGACACAGGAAAACTTCTGACTACACAGGTCATTTTAAGAATCAAATGTGTTTTGATGTTGCTTAAACCTAAAGTAAATACAAAAGAATGACAGGCAGTACAGAGGCATAGGTAGATAAAACAAAAGAAATAAGTTACTGTCTAAATATGCTTTTCTATGCCATTCTGAGATACTTGATGCTTAATTTGTTTTAGATCAATAATAACATATTTTATTTATTTATTATTAAAAAGTAATCACTTCTACATATCAAATTGACAGACCACACTTTCATTTTGGATTAAGATGGAAATTACAGTGGGCAGAGAATGTTCCATAGTAGACAGTTTAATATGGTTCTTTTAATAACTTAAGATACAACAGGATATTTACATAAGATAGTTTAATGGTAGCCGGGAGGTGGTGGCGCACGCCTTTAATCCCAGCACTTGGGAGGCAGAGGCAGGCGGATCTCTGTGAGTTCGAGGCCAGCCTGGTCTCCCAAGCGAGTTCCAGGAAAGGCACAAAGCTACACAGAGAAACCCTGTCTCGAAAAACCAAAAAAAAAAAAAAAAAGATAGTATAATGGTGACCTATAAAGGATCAGCAAAGACCTTATCACCAATAGGAAAGAGAATAGAGGGGATGAGAAGAGAAAAAACTTTAGGATATTTCTCATGTTTCTAACTTAAAAAACTAGGTGGATTGAGAGGTCATTTGCTAAGTTGGAATGACAATTCAGTTTTCAGTTGGTTTTGCTTATCAGACATCAAAGCAGAAGTATCAGCCTGAAAATTTTATCATTTAGAGGTCATGGATGGTGGGCTAAAGCTGTAGGTTTCAATATTCATATATAATTTAAATCAAAATGATTTAAGAAGCAAGTCTCTAATAAAGAGTTCAATTCTACTTTGCTGTCTGATTGATGAAAACTTGTAAACCTTACCACTTTCTCTCTCACTGAATCTGAGAAAATTGATAAGAACGCTTGAATATTCCTTCCTTTAGTTCTAGGAGGAAGTTCAATTCATTCAAGACCAAACCTACCCATGCAAGGAAACTCTGATGTTTGCTTCCCAATATAACCATGATAAAGTCCAAATCAATCACCATACCCTACTTTATTGAGAAATGTATTGGCTTGTTTAAAAGCCCACATTGTTTCCCCTAAACATTTTTACTATTTGCTGTGGGATGTCTTTCTGTATGCTGTGAATATATATTGTTCCCATTGGTTAATAAATAAGCTGCTTTGGCAGGTGGGAAATCCAGGGAGAGAGACAGGAAGAAAGGCAGAGGCGACAGGGACACCAGCCTGCTGCCCAAGGAACAACATGCCAGCAGACCAGTAAGCAACAGAATACATGGCAAAACATGGGTTTATAGAAATGGATTAATTTAAGATATAAGAGCTAGCTAGCAAGAGGCTTGCCATAGATCATACAGTTTATAAATAATATAAACCTTTGTGTATTTACTTGGGTCTGAGTGACTGCAGGACCACAGGTGGGAGAGATTCGTCATATCTGTGGAGCAAGGTAGGACCAAAGAAACCTTTCAACTACAACTAATATCTTAGTTAGGGTTTTTATTGCTGTGATAAAACACCATGATCAAAAGGAAGTTGGAGAGGAAAGGGTTTATTTGGCTTAAGCTTCCACATCACAGTTCCTTGTCAAGGAAAGTTAGGACAGGAACTTAAACAGGGCAGTAACCTGGAGGCAAGAGCTGATGCAGAGGCCATGGAGGGGTGTCGCTTATGGGCTTGCTTCCCATGGCTTGCTCAATCTGCTTTCTTATAGAACCCAGACCAGGGATGGCATCACTCACAGTGGGATGGGTCCTCCCCCATCAAGCTCTAATTAAGAAAAAAATCTCCACAGGATTACCTACAGTCCCATTTTATGGTGGAATTTTCTTAATTGGGGTTCCTTTCTCTCAGATGACTTTAGCTTATGTCAAGTTGACATAAAACTATCCAACATGATTATGTAGATAATCTCTTCATACACACTTGGTACATGTATAGTGTAACCAAAAAATTTTAGATATGTGTAGAGAATACATTTTTCTTTTCTGTATGATAAAAATAGAGTTAAATTATGTCCATATGTAAATGTCCAGTGATATATATCTTTCCATGATAATACATAGTTTTGTGTAATTAAATGATTATGATCTTGGCAATAGAATCATTCTGGTTTGGCCTGTATAATGTGTATA
Source organism: Peromyscus aztecus (assembly GCA_902168405.1). NCBI lineage: Eukaryota > Metazoa > Chordata > Mammalia > Rodentia > Cricetidae > Peromyscus > Peromyscus aztecus. The sequence goes on from CABHPQ010110650.1 coordinate 17,769, forward strand.
TATAAAGCCAAAGTGGTCACAGCATTGAGAATTGTACAATATAATAAGTATTTAAACACCAGGCAGAAGAAGAGGAGCTCATGAAAGAGTATGAAATAAACTTGGCAGTAAATAAGGACAGGAGCCAGTCCAGCGAGAAGAACCTTTTAAGAAGGAAAAAGAATTCCTTATAGTCAAATATTTAACAGGATTCAAATTAGATTTGAAAGCTACTACTGGTTTAGTAATTAGGATGTCAAGAATAAAATATATTTTGATTTATAGATCGTCTATGTGGAAAAAAAAACTATCTCCCAAAGTTTTGAATATTACTATCTTTGATTCACTTTTAGAGACTCAATCATGGGGCTATTTTCATGGTAACTCCTTGGATAAACAGCAACACCTACTTCTCTCCATAAAAAAAATTATAGACTAATTAGGTAAGTTCTTTAAACCAGATTTTACTGACAGTCTATGGGCAACAATAGATAAAGTAATATGAAACTACAAATGTATATTTCAAAGGTATATAATCTGGTAGCTCCAAACCAGATTAATTCTGTCCTAAACTGAGTTCTGACACTTAGTATTGAACATTAATTAGGATCCACCAAGACATCACTTCTAAAATTCTATTATTAAGGTCAACTCAGTTTTGCACCAGAGTTAATACTTGTTACATGATCAGAGTTCTATGTCATCTAGTAAACTCAAGTTTTGTATTATGTTCCAACCTCACCTAGTATCTGTGGCTGCCTGAAGCTCTGGGTCAAAGAAAATTCTAATATTACAATGGAGTTTGGTGTGATTTCTGACCTTGATTTCCAACAGTGAGTAGAGATTTGTTTTATGGTATGATGAGTGACCATGGTCATGTCTTCCAGTACTTTTTGGTTCATTTCTCTATCATTATACCTATACTCTGTTGACCCTAGTTTCATAACTACAAAATAAATCTCAGTTGCAGCCCCAAATAAGTACATAGTTTATGGCTTTTGCACAAAATTCACTTTTACACATTTCTGAACCATTTAAGACACTGGCAAAATAAGCAATCACTGCCCAAACTGTAGATTATGAGTAGGTCAAAGCATAGGTTCACAATTACTTCTTTCCTTTCATTAGAAGTGATAATGTTTATTTCATTTAATGGGTTGGGAATCAATGCCCATGGCAGTGGTTCTCAACCTGTGGGTCATGACCCTCTTTGGGGTTGCATAGCTTGTATTTACATTACAATTCATAGCAGTAGCAAAACTATAGTTATAAGGTAGCAATGGAATAATTTTATGGTTGGGAGTTACCACAACATGAAGAACTGTATTAAAGAGTCACAGTGTTAGGAAGGTTGAGAACAACTGGTCTATGGAATTAGTTTTTTGTACATATCTCAATTTCACCACACCCAAGCCACATAATTCTGAAATATTTAAGTTTTGTTTGTATGAGCCTTAATCTCTCCATATATTAAAATAGGCCTTAAAAATACCCATCTCACAGTATTTCTGAGAGTATGCATATATGTTTATGTGTATAATTTTATTTATTGTAACATATGCCACAGAGAAAAATCTCACAATTTATAAACATAATTATTATAACATGTAAAACATGAATATTAGTAGCTATCATTTATTAGACCCAATTTATAGATTAAAAATCTAAGATATAAGATTAATGTACATCAGCAAAAAATATTCATAGCCATTATAGCGAGAGAGTAGAGATTCTCAACTTCTCATTAAACTTGAGGTAAACACTGTTTTCTGAATATGACATAGTTCTTGCACTTATGGAATTCAGCTGTGGCTACTTGCACAAATCAAAACTGGAGAATGGATGAGAGAGGGGGCTTACAAGATCCCAATTCTAGCTGAGAAGTTATTGACAGTTGACAGGTTTGAGGAAGGAAGAATCATTTACCTTTGGAGGTGTACCCCCTGATAGGTTGTCCATGCTCTGGTGGATGGCCCTATATCCAAACAAGTTAACTGAACTCAGTAATTCCCCTAAGCTGTGAAGAGGAAGAAGAAGAGGACATAAAGTTGGAAGGGGGACATGTTTTAGGGAGCCTCTGAGGAAGTTGAAAGGAGGACTGGGGTAGAGAGGGTTGAAATACATTGTACACATGTAAAAGAAAGAAAAGAAAAGAATAGGTACAACATATCCTATCATAATGTAGAGTAAAGAATTTTGATGACAGTTATGTGTCTATGTAATGTGGAGATGTTGTGTTCCCCCAAAATATTGTGAACACTAAAAAACTTATCTGGGGTCAGAGAACAGAACAGCCACTAGATATAGAGGCCAGAAAATGGTGGCACACCTTTAATCCTATCACTTGGGAGGCAGAGATCCATCTGGATCTCTGTGAGTTTAAAGCCACACTGGAAACAGCCAGGCATGGTGACTCACGCCTTTAATCCCAGGAAATGAGCCTTTAATCCCAGGAAGTGATGGCAGAAAGCAGAAAGGTATATAAAGCATGACAACCAGGAACTAGAGCTGCTTAAGCTTTTAGGCTTTTGAGCAGCAGTTCAGCTGAGACCCATTCAGATGAGGACAGAGAGGCTTCCAGTTTGAGGAAACAAGACCAGCTGAGGAATTGGTGAGGTGAGGTTAGCTGTGGCCTGTTCTGTCTCTCTAATCTTCCAGCATTCACCCCAATAACTGGCCTCAGGTTTGATTTTATTAATAAGACCTGTTAAGATTCATGCTACAATGTAAGTTTGTCAAATTTAACAAAAGTGCCAGTTCAGTTTTTCAGGGGTTCTTGACAAGTATGCTATGTTGTACCTATGTGAGGATTGGGGGGCGAGTGGTTATGAGAAATGTTTACCTCCTCTTTTTCTATTCTTTCTTTTCTTTTACATGATAGATGAATTCATGATTATAGTGACATACAGAGTAATTTCACTGCCCTAAAAATCCTCTGTGTCCCATCTATTCATCCCTACATTCCCTCATTCCAGCCTATAGTAACCACTTTTTCAAAAAAAAAAAAATCATTGTAGTGTCAAGTTGTTTATGAATACCATTTTCCTTAAACTGTTACATCCTTAAGTAACATACTTGACATTTCAAAGTTAACTTTTCGGGGGAGCTGATATTTCTTAGGATTTTTGTCCTTTTATTCAGAATCACAGGGGGTCACAATTCTCTTCTTTTTCAATTTATATAAGAACACTTATGTAATGAAACCCAATGAATAATGTTTATTTGAACACCAGAAATTATCTTGAGAATGTGGTAATGAGTTCAGGCCAAGTTTTAATTATTTACAGACCGAATGGTAGGTGAAAGTGTCCAGGAGCTTTGTCTATGGGTTAGTTCAAAATTCTGGGCCATTGAACAAACTCTCCTGAAAGGCTGCTCTTGCTCTTCTTTGATTAGTGAATAACTGAATCTGTAAACTGCACCTGAGCCAAACTTGTATAATCAAAATAGAATTCAATGAACGTAAGGATTTACATAAATAAAAACTCCAAAGAAGAGCTTGCTATAGGCACAATTGGATTCAGTGTTCAGAAGGTATCATTGAGACTTGATTTCTCTGTCACTGGTCTTTGACCTCTTATTTTATATTCTCGGTCTCTTCCTTCATGTACCAGCAATGTGAGGACAGTAGCATTAATGTAGTGCCAGACTCCTACATTCAAGCAAATCAGGAAAAAAATCATTTCCTTGGAGACCTTGTAAAAGCCTCTGTGTTTAATAGACTCGTATAAGATTGTGGATCATCACTGACCAAATTGCTGTGTCCTGAAAAATGCAATATAATAATTAGCTTAATCTCAGTCATGATCTCCATCCAGTTTTGCCCTCAGTTTCATGGGATATAATCAGGAGATCAAATTCCCAGAGACCTTTACATATAGGATGAATAAATAGCCTTGGCACCACAGAGCTACATCTGTAACCTTACTTTATTTCCACCTTCCTATGAATATTTTGATGCATCAATCCCCTGAGAGCACCATGAAGGAGAGCAGTTTATCTCTATATTTAATTTCTGCTAATAGATACTCTTTAAGAAAAAAAGCCTAAGTGCAGCTTCCAGAATGCATATTGTAGGGATGGCTAATAGGATTCTTCTGTATTCTTCTGCTACCTGTCATGTTGGGACCTCTCACCGTTCATTATCCAGTAGCAGGCCTGTATTGTACAGATGGAAAAATCACCCCAGAGGGAAGAGAGCTGTTACACTCTACCCACCTTCTGGTTGCACTTCTGTGCAATGCTAATTTAACCAGGCACATGATTCACTCACTCACCTTAAGCTCAAGCCAGAATTTATTCTATTTTCAATGTTTTAGTTTTATTATTTATCTACAAATGTATCCAACTTAGCTTAGGTACATTTCTGAGCAGTCAGAAATTTAAGCAGAAGGAAGGGTAAGGTCTTTTTTTAATCATTCCTATTCCAGTCCTCTTTGTTTTGACCAATGTATATGTGCTGTGAGAACATTAGAAATTTACAGTGAAGTCAGAATTGTAGTTGATAGCATACAGATTGGGAATCCAAGTTGACAACTAAATGGTCCTTCCTAAAAACTCCATTGGAAAAAAGAGGGCCAAACAGGTGGGAAAACTTAAACAAATTCATATGAGACAAGGTTGGTATGCTTGGAACATCCAGAAACTGAAAATCATTAGTCCTATTATCAGACTTCTTATGATCAACCTCAGAGTCTACAAAGGATAATGAGCATAGAGAAATGGTAGCAGGAGAGAAAGGAAGGTGATAAAAGACCAAGGGGTCATAATTACTACTATTGGATAATAGATGTTCCCAAACAAAAACTTAGGAGCAGCCCTTTGAAACTAAAACATGAATTGACACAGAGATGCATTTAACTAAAGTCTCATAGAGCTAATTAAGATTCCTTTTGCTACAATAGTAACTGTGGGTTGTCGGGAGCTTCAATGTACTGCTGCTAATTATTCATTAAAACTTGGCCAATAGCACCTGAGTCACCTCTCTTAATAATACTAAACCATATATGATTCAGTTATAAAGAAACACCTAGCTGTACTATGTAACAAGAATTGCTAGCTAAACGGTCTTATTAATAAAAAACCCGGAACCAGATATTGGGTTGAAAGCTGAAAGATAAGAGGGATAGAACAAGCCAGTCACAAGTTCTTTCCGCTAGGAAATCCTCAGCCCAAGAGAGCTACTCCCTGTATACTCACACATATATGCCTTTCTGTGCCCTTCCATCTTACTTCCTCTCTTCATCCAGCTACATTACTTCCTCTTTCTGCCCAGCTCTATCACTTCGTGTCTGTCTGTACAGACCTCCAGACCTCTATGGTTAATTAGTGCTGGGATTAAAGGCGTGTGCCACCATGCCTGGCTCTGTTCCCAGTGTGGCCTTGAACTCAGAGATCTGGATGAATCTCTGCCTCCTGAATGCTAGGATTAAAGGTGTGTGCTACTACTGCCTGACCTCTATGTTTAATATATGGCTGGCTTTTTCATTTGATCCCCAGGCAAGTTTTATTTGTTAGAGCACAAATAAAATATCACTACATTTCCCCTTTTTTTGTCTAAAATAAAAAAAGTTATAACTAATATAAGAAAAACTACATACAATAAACACAATTACTATATATAATATACACAGGCAATAAATACATCAACAATGTCTAGTCCATTTGCATTTGACAAATTCAGCGAAAATATTCCATTATCTATCCTATTTTGGTGAGTCTAAAATGTACCTAATTCACTTTCTATCCTAACTTGTCTTACCAACTGAAAACTATCTTTTGATGTCTTTCAAACTTATGTACTTTACACCTCTTTAGTGAGTTTCTTTTCTTAATTTGTTAAGAAGGAAAACTATAACTATCTAATCTTTAATTCCTTCAGAGATCTGAGAAGGAAATAATATTTACTGAGTAAGCAGGAAGTACAAGTAAGCAACTTCCAAAAAATGTGGGTTATGACAGAAACAACTGGCTGCCTAGACAGTCACCCAAGATTTCTATGCAACATTGGGGCATCCATCTTCTGCCTACAGACTTAGCATATCTGACAGACTCATCTGTGAAGCAGGATTTTCTAAAGAACTTTCCTACCTTGTCTTGGCAATAATCAGCAGTCCTTTCTTTTGTGTCCTCCTTGTCCATTTTGGAGAGCATACTGTCAGCAGTTAATGTAAGGGCACTTTCTTGCCCAGTGGCTAACTTTTGCCACAAAAAAACTAAACTCCATAAGGAGTTTCTTCAATGCCCATCATCTTCTCTGAAGTAGATTGGTGCTGCCAGGAGCATACATGTCTCATTGTCATAAAAAAAAGAAAAAAAATCTATGTTATTAAAATATCATAAATGCCATATTCTGTAGCTCTCTGAAGTGTTTGAAGATGACCTGTCTATCTAAGATATATTTCTGCTTGACCTTGCAAGCATACCTAATATGACTGACTATAAGTTCAATTGTAATGACGAACTACTAACCTGCATTTCTTTATTATCCTAAATAGTTGGTAATAACTTTCAAGGACTAGAAAACTGCATTATATTGTTAAATGAACTGTATAAGTACAATACCTTGAACAAGATTAGAAATATATGTATAGTATTTACTAACAAAATCAATCTCAAATTTGTATCAATATACATAATTTGTATACAATATACAAAACTCCAATCCAATGTAAAATATTTAAGACTAGTAGTTGCCTTTTAAAAGTAGATTCAATAGTACTAGGGAAATACAAAATATATAGATCAAGTCTTCCACTTGATTTTCAACTTGAAGTTAAAACACAGAAAAATCTAAAAAGAATATTTGCTGAGATACATGTGTATGTGTTAAACCATGTTCAGATTATCCTCGCAATGTTCTAATTTATGTGAGTAAAAGAAAAATTGAAGATTTTAATTTTAATAGCAAAATTAACAGGTGACACTACTATGTACATAGCATTCTGGTGATATTTCTCTTGCATAGTAAATACTTCAATGCAGAATTAATAATTACTTACATACACAAGTTACTTTAGGCATGTAGGAAAAATTAACTCAGTTTCTCCTTCTGTGCTCTCAAGAACACTTCCAAGAGGGCATGGGGGAGTAATACACAACCTATATAAAAGCAAGCAATCAAGCAGTTCTGTGGTGGGCACAAGTCGCATGTCCACGAATTAAATTAGATTCTCACATAACTTATCGGAAATAATGTAGGAACGCACAGTTTAAGGGCTCAGTAGTCCCACAAGGTTGCTTGCATATTTGAATGAAATTGTAAGTAATAGGATGTCACCTATACTACTGATCAGCTATAAATTGAGGGTTCTACTATTCTCTCACCTAGTTCAATTAACATGCTAGAGCAGCTCACAGAACACGGGGAAGCAACTGATTTACATTTACTGGTTTATTACAAAGGTGTATGCCAAAGGATACAAATGAAGAGAGAAATGAAATGAATTATGGAAAAGGGGATGTGGAAAGTTAATGTTCTCTCTAGCACATGTTACCCTCCAGGAATATACCTGTGTTTAGCTATCGGAAATCTCTTCCTAACTGTTCTTTGGGGCTTTTGTGGTAGCTTCATTACTGGGTCATGCTTGAATTACATCATTGCCCAACTTAACCTTCAGCCCATCTGCCATCCCTGGATGTTGGAGGTGGGACTAAAAGTTCCAATTTGTAATCATGCTTCATTCTTTCTTGGTACTAGCTTCCAACCTTAAGCTATGGAGTTGTTATCAGTCACCAGTAAGTAACTCACTATTAATACTAAAAGACTTGCATGTCTGTTGATTTCAAATATCTGGGCAGTGGTATGCCAAGAAACAAAGGCAAAGACCAAAGTACATAGCTACATAGCTAACAATATCACCACTTGTTCTGAGATTCCTTTGAGCTCTACAAAATATACAATGCTGCAACAAGTTTTTTTTTGTTTGTTTGTTTTTTGTTTTGTTTTTTTCGAGACAGGGTTTCTCTGTGTAGCTTTGTGCCTTTCCTGGAATTCACTTGGTAGCCCAGGCTGGCCTCGAACTTACAGAGATCCACCACCATTTAGTGTGTGTTTTGTGTATTGACTAATTGTGAAGGATTTATTTTTTAAGAATGAAATAGAAAACTATGTGGATATTAAGTAACTATATTTAAAATATTTCGCTATAAAATTTTCACACCTGAGAATAGTAATTAAATTTATGTCTCAATGTTTTACCTGCATATATCCATGTACCACTTGTGTGTCTGGTGCTTGTAGAAACCAGAAAAGAGCACTTGATCTCTTTGGAACTGGAGTTATGGACAGTTCTAAGACAACATGTAGGTGTTGAGAATTGAACCTGGGTCCTCTGAAAGAGTAGCCAGTGCTCTTAACCACTGAGCCATCTCTCTAGCTCCTAAATATAGTGATTTTTAAGTCTTGCTCTCTGTTTGCAATAAATATTTGTTTCTGTGAAGTTTTTAGTAATCATGGAAAATATGTTTAAAATTTTTCAGTCTCTTAAGCTGCTTAACACATATCTTTGATTTACATTCATATACATTATTTTTCTCATTCAATTAAGCCAGCATGATTTGGAAAACAAATCACTAGAGGCTTTGGAAGCTACAAGAGCATTTTAGATGCTTAGAAATTATTGCAAGAAAACAGACAGTTGCAGAAGTAACACAATAAGACCATGAGGCAGTAGAAATACCAACATTTTAAAACTAAAGCAGTGCAAGTGATATTGCTATATTTGAAGTAATTATTAAATATTTATTTTTCTAGTTGATCATTAATATTGTCACATGTCACTGACAACATTAATAGACAACAAGAAAAGAACTCTGGAAGCTCTTAAAAGTAAATTAGACAATCCAAGTATGGGGTCTGACCCCTAGACAAAGAACTAAAGGCAACAGGGGCTACTGAGAGAGCAAGAATTAGTTGTCCCCAGAGGTGAACCCCATAAGTAGTTCTTTAATTTCAAACAGTCAGCTCTGAAATCATGTACATACTAGCAACACTAAACAGACTCAGCAGGTTGTATTTATATATTTATGCATTTATACATATATGTCAAAATAACAATTATAGAGAGGCCATTAATTTAACAGGAAGTATGAAGGGATACATGGAAGGGGTACAAGGGAGGAAAGGGATAGGGAAAAATTATGTAATTATGTTATTATTCTTAAAAATAAAATAAAATTTAAAAAAGTAAATTAACATAACAGTATAATAATATAATATAATATAATATAATGGTTTTTAGATATGAGTGTGTGTCAGAACCAGAGAGTACCTTGAAACAAAATGCTAGGCCACCCCTCAAAATTCTTCACTCAATAGCTTTTGGTTGATATCCAATAGTATGTCTTTCTAAGAGCTTACCATACTCCCAGGATTACACAGTAAGAGACACTAGGGAATTTGGATTCTAGATCCAAAGAGTCCAAGGTTTACTATTTACTTGTGCAGAATCCTTGGAGACAGACATAAATTACATCACCTGGAAAAAATGTGTATAATGAAAGTATGGTGGTTAAAACTCCTAACCAGTTACCATAGCCTTTACTTCTTCCTGGCCTATGGCTAAATATCTATTTTCATATTTCCTTGATGTTAGGTGTTGATTTGTGACTGGGATGCAAGAAATGTGAGCAAAATTATCACTCTGAGGCCTCACAGGAAACAACTAGCACACCTATCCACAGTGCCCTTTCCATCACTGTGGCTTCTGGCAGATGAACCTGCTAGGCTTCAAAACTGCAAGTTGAACATAGGAGAGCCACAAGATATACTGAATATGAAACAACATTTAGAAAACAGTTGTTAGCCATAACTGCACTATCCATTTGATCTTTACATGAGAGAGATCTTCACCTGTTCATAGAGTCCCTGACATCAACTATGCTGAGGCATGTGTTCAATAAATAATGTCTTAACAGATTAAAAACTTGAATGAATCTGTCTCCTAGTGGACATGATTAAAGATATTAATCTCCACATCATTACAAAGTATTTTAGATGGTTACCAGTGGAGAGCTACATAAAATGCATCCCTCTATAGTTAGATTAGTAAAGACAATGTAAGATCAGATGATCTTTCTTAGTGTAATACTCTTTAATATTGTGCTATAAATTTATATGACAAAAATGTAGCTTTTGGGGAAGTCATAAATTCCTCTTTAGCTGCATTGGATTCCTCTTGTTTCCTTTTAGCAAATGTTGCATCTTTCCTTGTTAGTTAATCAGCTTTCAGAAAGAACTAAAAAACACCCAGCACCCTATTCACAAGGTGTTTGCTATCCAGTTAAGGAGAAACATTTGGAACAATTAGTAAGCAATGTGGAAAAATAGAGGAAGTTGTTTCAATTGTGGAATGTGTACCTTAAAAGCATATCAGTGCAGTGGATGGGAAATTGAAAAGCTAAAATGCCACATTCGGTTGTTCTGCTGATAAGCAGAACAAATGTGGGTAAACCATTTAAAGTTCTTTTCTCTCTTCTAGAAAATAAAAGTAACAATTCTGTCCAATTTGCTAGGGAGCAGAGTGTGAAATAATTTGCAATTAGAAAGCATGATTCTTTAGAATAGAATGCTCTATTTTGGAAGCTTATGTTCTAATTCAGCTGTATTTATAGTGTTTCTTTTATTTCTACATATCAGGATGATTGTTAGTGATATGATAGGATAGTTCCTTCATTCCACCTCAGTGTCGGACCCAGAAAATCAGCTCTTACTGTGCCTTATTTGTCTCCAATTATTTTGTTTTTAATTGGGAAGCACAGTAGGCCTCCTCTGCTTCTTCATAACAAGAACAAGCCATTGGCATCCTCTGCTGTGGACTTCAGGGCTCTTTTAGGAACCATTTATCACAACTCTTACTTACCTACTGAATTCTTGAGCTCAGGGTGAAGACAGGAGACTCCAGCACTTTAGCAGCACTTGTTTGATCAGCTGATAATAACCAACTTTGACATTACATTTCAGCTCTGTTATTTCATATTGTGACAAATAGATAAAATAGCCTTTCATATTTGAAAAGATGGCAAAGAAAGATTACAAAAAGAACATTTAATGTTTTTTCTAAAGGCCATAATATAATAATAATTGATGTGAAATTGGGCAAGTTTGCCCTGACTAGCTACACTTCCCTGCCAGCTGTAAATGCTGCCTCCAGCTGCGTTCTTTTCATGGGGGAACAGTTCAAGTTTTGTGCATTTTATCAGACTCATTTTAAAACCATTTCCAAAATGTTTTTCTCTGGTTCTGTTTTGAAGATTTTTGCATGTGTAATATATTTCTTAGATATTTTCTCCAATTAGACCCTTTGAAAGGGAAATGAATGAAAAGTTCCATTTCAGCTTTTCTACAAGTTTCACTCCAATTCAAGATGGCCTCCTCAAGCTCTGTGAGCCATATTTATGAGTAGTTTGACAGCCTAAACTATTTCTAATAATTACAGCACTCTCACCTGAAGGGTAAAAAAATCTTCAATTAAAAGCAAAATAATTGGAAGCAAATAACATGTTCTAACTGTGCCTAAAAATAATTTACAAAAGGTACTACGCTTGATGCTTTCTGAACTATATACAAATTGGATATGCTTCATGATTTTATTTTTCTTTCTGAGACAGGGTTTCACTATGAGACCCTGAGTGATCTGCAATTGTGGCAATTCCCATACCTCTACCCTGCAGGTGCTGAGGATCACATTCATGTACTATCATGTCTTATTCCTTATGCTTTCTTGCATTGATTTAGTAACTCATGATATATAGTAAGAAAAAACTGTATTAATGTTTGAAATAATTGAGCATTGATAAAGTTAACAGGTTATGAATGATGTTTTCTTTTTGAATTTCTTGGTTGAGAGAGCAATATAGTATCTCTTCAATTATTAGTGCAGATAATCTATATGCAATGTATGTGTTATACTGTTCTATAAGTTACTGAGATATCTGCTAAGCTATCTAACCATGTTTTTGGATTTGTTTCTATCCATTTAGTTATTTCTATTTTGTTTCATGTATTTTTGAAATTTTATTACTAGGTGTGTAGGGGTCATTAGATTTTTCTGGTGGATTGACCCTTTTATAAAGTCACTTTCTCTGGTATCATTTCTCTTTTCATCTTAGTGTTCTATTGCTGTGGAGAGAAACTATGACCATGGCAACCTTTATAAAGAAAAGCATTTAATTGGGTCTGCCTTATAGTTTCATTGGTTTAGTTCATTGTCATCGTGGCAGGAAGCATGGCAACATGCAGGCAAACATGGAGAAGTAGGTGAGAGTTCTATATCTGGATCTGTAGGTAACAGGAAGAGAGAGCCACTGGCTCTGGCTTGGGCTTCTGAAACCTCAAAGTCCACCCCCAGTGACACACTTCTTCCAAAAAGGCCATAGATACCCCCCAACAAGGCCACCACCTCCTTGTCCTAAGTAGTGCTACTCTCTGATGACTAAGCATTCAAATATATGAGCCAATGGGGGCCATTCTTATTCAAACCACCACACTTTGAAGTCTATTTGTTTGGCATTAGTATAGAAACACCATACTCCTACTCCCTATGGTTAATATTTTTAGATTATATCTATCTATACTTTAAATTTCAACCTATCTGTATCTTTGTTTTCTATTGTTTCTTTAATGAATGTGTTTTGTAAATGGCTTATTGTTGGTTTTGTTCTTCATCTTCCCAGTTCGACAATTTAATTCTCATTAAGACATCTAGAATAAATCTATAACTTGGTTGTTGTGAATAGTGTCCTTCAGGTATATACCCCAAGATGTTTCATTGAATCTATAGGCCATTTTAGATAGTATTAATTAGGTAATTAATTAATTCTACCAATCCAGTAGAATGGGAGGCCTTTCCATCTTCTAGTGTATGTTTTAATTTGTTTTTTCGGTGTTTTGAAAATTTCCCTATAGTAGTCTTTTACTTTCTTGGTGAGGTTTATCCTTAGGTATATTTTAAGCTACTGTAAGTAGAATTGTTTCTATCACTTCTTTTATTTAGTTACTTTTGTGTCTCAAACTGTATCTCTGGCTGTTCTGGAACTCCCTAAGTAGACAAGGCTGGCCTTGAACTCATAGATACACTTGTTTCTGCTGGGATTAAGGTATGCACCACAGTACCTGGCTTTTCCATAATTTCTATTACAGAATGTTCATTACTGGTATATAGTAAAGTTTCTGATTTTTGTATGCCCATTTTTAATTCTGCTACTTTACTGAAAATGTTTATCAGTTCTAAGAGGTTTCTGGTGGCATCTTTAGGGTTCCTTGAATATAATATTATACCATCTTCAAAAAGTGATATTTCGATTTCATCCTTTCTTACTTGTATCCCTTTTATTTCTTTCTCATGTCTTATTGCTCTAGCTAAGTACTGTCCTGACCAAGAATGGTAAGAATTGAAACACATGTCTTGTTCTTGATTTTAGAGGAAATGCTTTGAGTTTTTCCCTATTTAGATAATATTGGTTACAGGTTTAACATATATAGTCAGCATTATATTGAGATGTGTTCTTTCTATGTCTAGTTTCTTTGGGAATTTTATTATGAAAGAGATGCTAGACTTTATCAAATTTGTTTTCTTTATCTCTTGAGATAATCATGTGATTTTTGTCCTTGAGTCTCTGTGTTGATATTATACTTACTGATTTGTGTATGTTTAACCATCCTTGTATCCCTGGAATGAAACCAAGTTGGTTATGGTCAATGATGTTTTTAATGTATTGCTGAATTTGTTAGCATATGTTTTATTGAGAATTCTTTTTAAGATTTATATATTTTTATTTTATGTGTATGAATGTTTGCCTGGATGTATGGATTGCACTATGTGCATGCCTAGTATCCATGGAGGCTAGAAGAGGGCGTCAGATACCCTGAAACTGATGCCAGAGATGGTTGTGAATCACCATGTAAGTACTGGGAATTGAACCCCAGTCCTCTGCAAAAGCAGCCAGTGTTCTTATCTGCTGACCAATCTTTCTATCCCCTACTGAGAAATTTTGTATCCATGCTTATTAGAGAGATCAGCCTATAATTTTTTAATGTGTTCTTATTTGGTATCAGGATAATATTGGCTTCATAAAGTGAGTTTTGTAGCATTCCTTCTTACTCTTTTATGGATCAGTTGAGGAGCACTGGTATTAGTTCCTCTTTAAAAGTCTCACAGAAATCAGCAGTTAGCCCATTTATGCCTAAGCCTTTAGTTGTAACATTTTCTTAGAAGATCCTAATGGTGTTGGTCCAAAGCTCTAAATTTCATCATCTTTCATTATTTCATTGCCTAGCTATTACAGCTTCCACCTGCATTTCAGTAAAACTTGGAAAGAGAACTATGGTGTCAGTTTTTTTAGAACTCTTCAGAAAGATAAGAATTAAAATTTAAAAAGATATTAAAATATCTTTTTAAATTTTTCATAAAAATAAAAGTGGAGGAACACCAAATGGAAAGATGTCCTAGTAAGATTGGGTCAAAGATACAGGAGATTCAACTAAGGAAAGAAAAAAACTATTTTGTATGGCATGTATAAATATAGTAAATAAAATATTATTTGAAGTTGTGGTATAAAAAACTTTAGTTTCACCAGGCGGTGGTGGTACATGCCTTTAATCCCAGCACTCGGGAGGCAGAGGCAGGCAGATCTCTGTGAGTTCGAGGCCAGCCTGGTCTACAGAGCAAGTTCCAGGAAAGGCGCAAAGCTACACAGAGAAACCCTGTCTCGAAAAACCAAAAAAAAAAAAAAAAAAAACAAAAAACCCTTTAGTTTCTATTGGGTCAATCTCTGGGTGAAATCTATTCCCCAGGATACCAATAAATATCCTCTATTCAGGATACTTTGTTTCCTATTGAATTTAGTTTTCTTTAAAAAGGCTTGAATGACGGACTAATCTATTTATACAGAGGTAAATAATTTAGAAGACACTTTGATACTGTGTCTATTTATCAAGATAATAGTGGTAGGTTCTCCTCTAGGGTATATGACTTATTCAGATTTACAGTACCAGGAATGAGTTCTATACCATGAGAAAGTATTGGGTAACCGATGCAGGTTACCCAATAACATTCATGGCACTATTGTACCAGTGGGCATATTTTTTTGAGGTTGGTCATTATTTTAACTCATTGGGTTTGGGGTTGGATAAGGCTGCTGATGACTTTTCTCTATCATCACCCTAGGTAACACTTTCTAGCACTATGAATGCTAGCCACCTGGGAGGAATTTTCCAGGTCAATACCAACTTGACTTCTCCATCTCCTGCAATTTCCATATGTGGTGTCTTTAGCAATAGTATCTTACCATACAGTTCTGGTAGGTAATCCAGAGTAATGGCAATAGCCTGTTTTATTTGGGAGGATTTGTAGAACCCTTCTGACCAACAACTCAAAGGGTGGGATTCCATACCTGGCATTATATTCTTTTGTTTGATAACCTAAGCCATTGGTGCCTTTACAATTTTTAATCTAAAAACCTTGATGGTCCCTCTTTCTTAATTTTGTAATCTCTTTTTAATGAAGTTTATAGATTGATAAAGGTGAGTATACTTGGTGTTTCAAATACTTTTCTGCAATCCCTGATGACTTCAGACTTCCATCTTCATAGAAATCATCCAGTGAACTAATAACTGATTATCAAGTAAATTCTTGTGCTCTATTGCACAGTAACTATAGTTAAAATAAAACTCTCAAATTACCAAAATACTCAGAAGAGACCATTTTTTCCATTACTGCAACAGAGAAATGATACATATCTGAGAAGACATACATATAGATTATCTTGACTTGATCATTACAAATGTATACTTGCATCAAGACATCATATTGTAACATGTATATATACAAGTATTATGTGTCATTTCAAAACTTTAAAGTAGACATTGAATAATTTATGGGCATATCCAAGTTTTATAATAATGGAAGTACATTTCATAGACAATGCAAGAACCTAGTGAAGTCAATTACTCCTAGATAGATGGACAGCCACATAATAATAAGTAAGCAACAAAAATAACAAAACAGTTGTGAAAGAGCACAAAGCTAATGATTCTACCTAATACTTTTCATCCTGACACTCTTTCATTCTCTCAGATTTTGCATTAACACAGTCACTTTGTCAAGTTCTGTGTTATTTCTAATTTTGAAGACCTAGTGGCTGTTGAAGCATTCTGACATAGCACATGCTCTATAAGTTTGCTAGATGAATGGGTGTGCTACACATATGGCAGTTCATTATTTAATTCCCCTTTCACCTTTTCCTGACTCACTGACATTTAGACACATATGTGCACTGTAAAACTGAAGTGAGTAATACATTTGTTTTTATTAGAATAAATGATGAGATGCATTTATTTTTATTAATCTTGTAACTGTCAACAGCACTGAAATGACTTCTCATACTTAACATAATGTCTTATATATTTGCTCCAGGTAAAGTTTAAGTAATAAGGAATATTTTTTTCTGACTTAAAACTTAAAAAATTGAGTCCTACTTGTCTGACTTGGGAAGTTTTAGTACTTGGAAATGATTTTATTTGTGGTAAACTCTGTGGTTCCCTCTTCAGCAATGGACTTCTTGCCTAAACTACGTGTAGTGCTGTTGTTATGCAGCTTCCAGCTATCAGTTCTCTTCTTGGTTCTTAAGCTGACCTAATGTCACATCTAGTACTCAGTGACACACATCTAGTGACCAGTGAACACAAGGATAGAAAACCTGGAAATCTTGACCCAACTTGGAACATTTAGGGGACATTCTAGTTTTGGGGCTATCTCTAGAGCCACCCATGGCTCTTGTTGGGCCTGCCTTATACCTCAGTTTTCCCCCTCTTTCCAAGCTCTGCTTTCTTCACCTCATGCTTCAAGGGCTTTTTGTTATTTTGTTTGTTTGTTTGTTTATATATGTATGAGTGTTTTCCCTGCATGCATTTTTGGTGCCTATGAAGGACAGAAGAGAGCATGAGATACCCTGAGACTGGAGTCACAGACAGTTGTGAGCTGTCATATGGGTGCTGAGAATTGAATCTGGGTCCTTGGGAGCAGAATCCAGTGCTCTTAACCACTGAGCCAACTCTCCAGTCCCCTCAAAGGTGCTTTATAAGTAATTTGCATGCTAAACTTCATCTTAGTCTGCTTTTTTTGTGAGCTCAACTTACAATAAAATTACCTTTTTGTGAGCTCAACTTACAATAAAATTATTTCCATGCTCATTTTGTATAAAATAGGGAACATTTTTGTAAGTACCCAATGAGGGTAAATTGCTGCATTTTGTGGAGTCTACTCTCTGAAAGGACACTTTTACTGGGTCAGAGCTGCTTGACAAAAATTCATGTTGCCAAGGTTACTGGTTTCTAATACTATTTCATTTCATTATTGTGTTGGTGGCCCAGAGAATCGGTCTGGGAGTCACATTGCCATACATAATTTCCTATAGTGAAAAGTGTCTCCTGTAAGGTTTTTTTTTAACCCTTGTACAACAGGTTTACAGTCAGTGAAATGGTTGTCAAGTTGTCTTTCTATGTTGTGGAACTTTCTCTTTATTCCCAACTATGTGACAGCTATGAACACGTGACTTTGGAAAAATAAACCTTAGCGAGTCTCTCTAGATTGATAAGTCACTGCACCACCAGTCCTTCTAAAGCTCTAGCCGACTTGCTTTGGAGTCTCCCCCAGCTCAATTTATTCCTCTATCTGTTTCTATTCTATACTGATAATTTTAGTCAGAATAAGGCTAAAGAGAGGTCTCCATGGTGAGATTTCTTCTGGTTGTCTCCATGGTGATCCCTGTATTGCTAATAAATCCACAAGTTAGTTTCTTTCTTATCTTGAAATTACCACTGCCTTCAGCGTTACAATACACACACGGGAGAAGCTATTGGAGCTTATGCAGCAATATGTGAAGCAGATAGCACCTAACTTCATTAGAGACTCACTTTCTTTTCTATTTCTTTTATTCCTTTTTCTAGAAATCCAATCTCCCATGTTTTATACCTTATCTCTTCCCTACTCCTTCATTATAAGAAAGAAACTAAAGTATAAATAAATGATACAGTAATATATTGCCTCCCATAAGGGATGCATGGCTATTAAAATAGAACCAGGAGAATAGATCTCTAATTAAGGAGTTTCAGACATTGAAAAGTATGTGCATAAAAATGCACAAGAATAGGATCCATATATTGATTGTTCTGTGATATCTTTCCCTATCTATAAAGGGGAGGAATAATATTATCTATTTACCTCCGGGAATCATCATGTGGACTTAATGAGACATGGCATGGAAAGTGTTTAGAATTGTATTTGACTTAACTCTTTTTATTTTTATATTAAAATGTATGTTTACTCATAAGGACAAATTAGGAAAAGTTCCCTTTTAATTGTTAAGCTGAAATAATAAATTACTTGAAGTCTGTTTTTCACTCTTAAAGGGAAACTGTAAAATCTTATTATTCAAACCATGACCTAGAAGTATTAGCCACAGTCAGAAACTTTTTAAAAAGGTAGACTCTCAGGCCCCCCTCTGCTCTTAATGAAAAAGAATCTGCATTTTAACAAGTTTCCTAAATAATTTGTACATACATTAAAGTTTGAGGAACTTGGCTACAGGTATAGTTGTTTGAAATAGAGGCTTTGAAATCAAAGAGACCTAAGTACAAGTTACTAGATATGGAAACATGGGCAAGCTATTTGCCCTGACTCTCAGATCCCTAGGTATAGGGTAATCACATCTATTTATTAGAGATATTTTAACAATTAAGTGTAATGTACTTATTTATGCATCTTCTGGGCAAATACCAAGTGTTTGATATATTGTGGTTATAGTTGCAATTGTTTCCCTTAATTCACAATTTCACTCTATGTATTTTCATTTACTCACAGTCAAGTGAGGTCTGAAATTTTTAATTGGACAATTCCAGAAATAGTTAAAGTCTTATATTGCATGGCATTCTGAATTTAATAATAAAATATATCATTGTGCTGTATACCAAACAGACCTCTAATCATTTTCGGTCTAGTGTGTCCAGGCTATATAAGTTAACCTCCTTCTAAGTCACTTAGTAGCCATTTTGGTGATCAGTTCATCTATTACAGTGCTTGTGCTCCAGTAATTCTTATTCAACATGATTAAGGCCCCCAAAAGTTCAAAAGTAGTGATGCTGGCTGGAAATTTGGATATGTCAAAGAGAACCTGTAAAGTGGTTGCTTTAAGTGAAAAGATACACATTCTTTATGAAGAAAAAAATTCATGTCAAGGCAGCTATGATCTATAGAACACATTTCTTACAGAAAGAGCATATTTACATAAATTTTATTATTGTGCACTGTCATACTAGTTTTCTTTGTCTATTGTCAATCTGTTCCTGTGCCTAATTGATAAATTAAACTTTAACTTAGTTGCATCTCGTTTCCCCCCACCCCACCCCACCCCACCCCACCCCCGAGGAAACAATTTATTTTTTCAATACTAGCTGCAGTTTAAGGCATCCACTAGGGCCTTGGAACACATATGCCACAGGCAAGGAGAGTAGAAAGGGTTACTACATTAGCAAAACAACCTCTGTATGTAAAATGAAAAAAAAAAAACTTAAAAAAACCCAAATAAATAAATAAATAAACCTCTGTGCCTCTGGAGCATGAAACTTAAAACACTAAAGCACAAATAGTTTGACAACTTTCAATGCAGAATTGTTCATAAACTACATATGG
The DNA here is from genome assembly GCA_902168405.1 of Peromyscus aztecus. Classification (NCBI taxonomy): domain Eukaryota; kingdom Metazoa; phylum Chordata; class Mammalia; order Rodentia; family Cricetidae; genus Peromyscus; species Peromyscus aztecus. The sequence goes on from CABHPQ010110650.1 coordinate 37,436, forward strand.
AATTCTAGATCATTTATAAATTCAAAGAGGGAAACGTGTAGTAGTTTTATTTTGTATTGGAAGGAATAGGCTGATGGCAAAAGGATTTTCCTTTATGACTGAATCTTCTACTGCCCTGCTGAATATGATTCATTCAGACATGGGAAATATTTATAATATGTGGAGGAGATGAAGCAAGTCCAGCCAAATGTTTGAGTGTTTTAAACATGATTTTTCCCTGCCAGTGAGGGTGACCAGGTTGTTCCGATGTGTGAATCGAAATGCTATGTACACCTAGAAAGATTCTGGAGACTGAACTGCAAAGTTTTTTTAACTTGGATTGGTAATTCCCAAATCTACATTCTCCATCTCATTTCACACTTATCTTATGATTGAGAGCAGAGCTCAGGAACTAATTCACTAGAGTTCAAGCTTTGTCATTCATGAAATTGGGATTTCTTCCCTCTTGTAGATGATTAGAAGATATTAAGATAATGTAATCTTTTACAAAAATTATTGGTTCCTAGTGAACTCTCAAATATAAGTTGCCATTATTGCTGACAGAACATCATACTTACGAAACAGTATTTTTTTCAAATCCTGTATTTAGTATGTGTGACTCTAGCCTATTTTCTTGATCTCAGTGTTTATTTGTGGGTAATAGCCAGCTTCTAAATAAACCTATTAATAATTCTGGAAGAATTACAATGAAGATCCAATATCAGTGAAAAGTTAGCCTATGTAGTAAAAGATCTTCATAATGGCATCTTCTAGATGAATGAGCATGCAAATGCTAGTGTAACTCTGTTCTGTGAGACTTTCAGTCATTTTCATACTTTTAATAACTTCCCAAAGAATAAATGAAAGTTAACAACCAATAACACCAATTCCCAATACCTATATTCTTTGTCTTCAGTTGCCAGTGCTCTTACAGACAGCCAACAGCATCTTTTGCAGCAGAATGCAATCCCATTTGGAAATATTAGAACTTCAGAAATAATTCAATGGCGTTTCCTGAAATAGAACATGCTAAGCTTGTGGGAGGCTTTCGGCACCTTAACTAATCAATCTAAACTGGGATAAACGAAAAGTTTTGGAGGAGCTTCCAAAGCCTGACCTCAAGTATAACTAATGGTAGACATTAGAGGAACCTGAACTTAGCCATACTTGAGGTCTATTTTCATATGATAGTTTCCTAGAAATAAAATGCTTCAATAAAATAGTTGGGACACATTTTAAATTCTAACTATATGCCAAATCATTTTCTAAAGAATTGTTACTGAGGCCTCCATTGTTATCTTTGATCACTTTTCTTTGATTTCATGGTCAAAACTGTTATTGCCCCACTATACTTATAATTAATAGAGAATATAATTTCATACATAAATATATTGATTATTTGTTGTTTTCTCTCATTTGTCATTTGTTTATAAGTATACTTTCTTTGTTCTATTAGACAGACATTTTCCTTAGATTATTATTAGTGACATTATATATTAAAACATTAGTCTTTTGTAGCATTTTAATCAACTTATACTTTAATGTTCATTCTTATTTATAGTGAATTTTTTGTGGTCACTGTATAGAAATTAGAAATTTTGTTCAGTCAAATCAATCTTTTCATTTATTGTTTTTTGGCATTATTTTTATCATAAAGCTTTCTTTATTGGGAAAACAAGTGAGTACCTGTGCTTTTTCTTAACAAGCACACCGAACTTTAATTAAATGTCAAAAATGCTTATTTGAAAACAAAACATAGCCAGAATGATTTAACTTTATTCATGATAACTAAAGTATTCATAAGCCACATAAATTTAAAGGAATTCAATGAATAGACATAATCATCACATGAGTTAAATAAAATTATCTTTTAAATGATTGCATAGAGTACTTGAGAAAAGAGTAAAAAAAATGTCAGTGAAGGTTAGCAACTCATAAAAGCAAAGTTGTACCTCAATCTTTTAGAGAAGTTATTTAGTTCTAATTCATTGAAGGGAATAGTATTATATTATGTGTATCCTGATTTAGCTTGTTTCATTTGGAACATTTGGAACAAATATTTAACAAGTACTCAAGTAGTCAGATATCATTGAAGTATATTAGTACATTTCCTTGAGGTTAACTGATTCTGTAAAGGTCTGAGTGAATTTTATGATGATTTAAATTTTTCTTTAGCATTTGCATAATTTTTAAAGTCTTTTTCTACCATTTAAGACTTTAATATCTTATTTTTTGAATTGAGCTTCTCTGATATCTGAGCAACAATATTTCAATTAAAATATTAAGACATTTATATTTTTATATTTATTTTATGTGCATTATAGAGACAGGGGGAGATACAGAAAGACAGAGACAGAGAGAAGGCACACATATTCCACAGCATATGTATGGAAGTCAGAGAACAACTTTCGCCTTCCACTTTGTTGAAGCTTCATCTTTCTCATTGTTTCTGCTGCTATACTGTATTCTCCAGGCTAGCTGCCCCATAAGCTTCCTGATAATTCTATTTTCACCTCCTAGCTCAGTGTTGGAATGCTGGAATTACAAAGGCATGACACCACAGCACATCCTTTTACACGGACTCTGAGGACCAAACTGGGGTCAACCGGTCATAGTGAGACATCTCACAACTGACCCAAAGGATATGATTTTTAGTTTACTCTATAAGTTAGGTCTTTTAAAATGTTATCTTATTTAATTTAAACAACTACATGTGAGACATTTATATCATCTCTGACTTGCATATAAGAAAAGGAGGGCTGTTGAGATAGTTCAGTGGGTTAGGGTACTGTCTGCCAAGCCAGATGACCTGAGTTTGATCCCTGGGACCCACATGGTAAAAGGAGAGAATCAACTCCCACAAGTTGTCCTCTAATTTCCATATATGCTTCATGACACACATATACGTGCACTAATGAATAAATAAATACAAGAAGCAGAACCAGAGACTACGTAAGTTTCTAAATACATAGTGTCAAGAGAAAGAAGTAAGAACCAGATCCTGGTAAGTCTAACTCTATGGATAATGTCCTACAACTATGGTAAAGATCATCATGCACACTTACCAACTATGGTAAATATCATCATGCACACTTACCAACTATCATGCACCCTGTCCTATCTAGTTTTATGTAAAATTGACACAAGTTAAAGTCATCTGAGAAGAGAGAATGTCAATTAAGAAAATGCCTCCATAAGATTGAGTTGTAGGCCGGCCTGTAATGTGGTGGTATTTTGTTTGTGATCTAACAAATAAAGCTTGCCTGAAGATCAGAGTGTGTAGCTAAGCCACTAGCTAGCCATAGAGGCCAGGCAGTGGTGGCACACACCTTTGATCCCAGCACTTGGGATCTCACACCTTTAATCTCAGCACTAGGGAGGTGGAGCCTGGAAGTGATATGGCTGAGAAGAGAGAGGAATATAAGGCGGGAGGAGACAGAAGTTCAGGGCCCCTTTCAGCTGAGGATTGCGTAGAGGTAAGAACTAGTGACTGGTTGCTCTGGTTCTCTGATCTTTCAGCATTTACCCCGATATCTGGCTCCAGCTTTTTATTAATAAGACTAATTAGGATTCATGCTACACTGTAAGGCATTTTTAAAATTAATGATAGATGGGAGAGGGCCCAGGCCACTGCAGGTGCTGTCATCCCTGGGCTGGTGGTCTTGGGTTCTGTAAGAAATCAGGTTGAGCAAGTCGTGGGGAGCAAGCCAGTAAGCAATACCCCTCTGTGGTCTCTGCATTAGTTCCTGCTCCAGGTTCCTGCCCTGTATGAGTTCCTGTTATGACTTCCTTTGATTATTAACAGTGATGTGGAAGCTTAGCCAAATAAACCCTTTCCTCCCCAAGTTGCTTGGTGTTTCATCACAGCAATAGTAACCCAAACTAAGATAAACTGGTATCAGGATAGTGGGATATTGCTGTGACAGACCTGGCCATTTTGTTTTGGAGAGGATTGTGGAAGGACTTTGGGACTTTGGTTAGAAAAGCCATTGTGTATTGAGAGCTCAGTGGGCTATTCTGAAGGAGCTTAGAAGATAAGAATGTTGAGAGCCATGCAGACAATAGTGGTCTAGCTTGTGAAGTTTCAGAAGGAAGCAAAGACTCTTCCATGTCATTTTAAATCATGCTGTTCCACTCATAGCCATTAAAGCTTGATACTCAGAAGACTAAAAGCATTTAGTCCTTCTCTCAAAGACCCAAAGTCTTAACAGTTTCAACATTGTTCAAAAGTCCAAAGTCTTAGCCAGGTAGTGGTTGCGCATGTCCTTAATCCCAGTACCCAGGAGGCAGAGGCAGGTAGATCTCTGTGAGTTTGAGGCCAGCCTAGTCTATAGAGTTTGTTCTAGGACAGCCAGGGCTATACAGAGAAATCCTGTCTCAAAAACAGAAAGCAAATGAAAAACAACAACATATTGGGTACTGGGATCTGAACCTGGGTCTTCATGCTGAAAAGTCCAAAGTCTCCTCTGAGACTCAAGAGAATCTCTTAACTGTGAGCCCTTATAAAGTAAAAATTAAGTTGCATAAGTCCAGTATAGAATAGCAAAGAACAAACATTCCCTTTCTAAAGGGGGAAGTATATAAGCATAGCAGGGAAAAAATGGACTAAAGCAAGATGGAAACCCAGCAGGGCAAACACCAAATCTTGTAGCTTCATGACTAGCATCTGGTAATCTTGACAACATCATCTTTGTAGCAAACAGTCTTAGATAGCCTTTGTAGCACTCATAGGCTCTGACTTAAGCCAGCTTTCCTTTGCAGACATTCTGCAGTCCTAACATCTACAACATCCCTTGAGTCTCCACTGCAATGTATGCTTCTCCTTCAGTTTCACCTAGTGGCATCTCATGGCCTCTTTACAGAGAGTCTGACACTGCCGCCACACATTTCTTGGCTTTCGTAGCTTTCTGCAACCTCAGTACAAGCCTCCATGATCCCATCACTCGTGTGTGTGTGTGTGTGTGTGTGTGTGTGTGTGTGTGTGTGTGTGTGTGTTTCCATAAGCACATGTAGGTATGCATACCTCTATGGAAACATCCTAACAAACACATGCACAGTATCTTGTAGGGGATTCTAAATCCAGTATAATTGGCAATTAAAAATAATCATCAAAACCTATAAATAAGTTTTAATAGTTATCTGATGTAGTCTCCCTTTGTAAACCAAGGTCATATGGAAGTGTTTAAAGATAGATAGTGAAGCTATGTAAATCTATTCTCAAATATTTTTTGCATTTTCCTCTGGCCACTGCCTCGAGTCATATTAGTCTCCTTTTTGTACCTACCTGTGACTCTATTTCTTAATT
>CABHPQ010110650.1:48506-62301 GCA_902168405.1 Peromyscus aztecus
ATTTCCATCTCCTCCAGGGCAAAGACTCCCCCGAGGATTGAGATCAACCTGGTGGACTCAGCCCAGGCAGGTCTAGTCCCCTCCTCCCAGGCTGAGCCAAGGGTCTCTACCAAGCCCCGGGTTTCAAACAGCCAATTCATGCCCTGAGCACAGGACCCGGTCCAACTGCCTGTATGCCTCCTAAACAGCTCAAGCCAATCAACTGTCTCACCCATTCAGAAGGCCTGATCCAGTTGGGGGCCCCTCAGCCATTGCTTCACAGTTCATGTGTTTCCATTCGTTTGGCCACTTGTCCCTGTATTCCATCCATCCCTGGGCCCAACAACTCTTGCTCACATAAACCCTCCTCATTCTCGCCAATTGGACTCCCGAAGCTCCACCTGGGGCCTGAACGTGAATATCTGCATCTAGTTCCCTCAGTCACTGGATGGGGTTTCTAGCACGAAAATTAGGGTGTTTGGCCATCCTATCACCAGGGTAGGTCAGATCAGGCTATTTCTCAACTATTGCCAGCAGTCTATTGTGGGGGCATCTTTGTGGATTTCTGTGGGCCTCTCCAGCACTTTGCTTCTTCCTATTCTCATGTGGTCTTCATTTACCATGAACATTCCTTTCTACTCACTCCACATACTATCCACAACGCCCCCTCCTCCCACCCCCAGCCCTCTTTCCCAAGCCACCCCGCAACCCCATAGCCCCCAAATCGAGGTCTCCCATGGGGAGTTAGCAGAGCCCAGGACACTGAGCCTAGGCAGGTCCACGCCCCTTCCCACTGCACCAAGGCTGTGCAAGGTGTCACACCACAGGCACTGGATTCCCAGAAGCCTGCCCATAGACCAGGGACAGATCCAGATTGTATAAATCTTTCGCCTACAGTATTTTTTAACTGAGGCCTAGGACTTAAAAATCTCTAGCCTATCTGGGGCACATGCCACCTTGAATCCCAGCACTTGGGAGGCAGAGCCAGACAGACCTCTGTGAGTTCCAGGCCAGCCTGGGCTACAGAATGAGTTCCAGGAAAGGCTCCAAAGCTACACAGAGAAACAAACAAATAAAAAAAAAAATCTCTAGCCTATTTTATTCACTCCCTAGGTCCCATGTCCTTAGCTTTGCCCTCAGGGCATCAGAAAGCAATGTGTTTAAATAATTTATTCACAAACTAAAAGCCTTCTTGGGTGGGGGGGACACACTCTTTCTCTTACTCTGGTGCTTTCTGAAATGCTCTGTTATATAAGGAACAAATTACTCCCAAATTTAAGCAGATGTCAACAACTATTACCCTAGTCAAAGCTGATTGTGAACAGTGTGGAAGAGAGCTAGCTCTTCAGTGTTTTCTCTTTCTGATGAAGGGGAAGTTAGGCAAAATCGATATTAATCTGAGTGCTCAGATTCTTACAGTTGAATTTAAATAATGAAATAAAATGTCAAACTTTTCTTTTTACAAAATCCTTTCCTTGCTTCCCCAAATCTGTATGATGTTTTAGCTAGATGAGCTTTTGCTAATGTAGTCCCTGAGCACATTCATAGAGACCTTCCAGTGAACTAAGCCACAGAGTAGCCTCAGGTTCTCTAAATGACAAAATGACTGTGGTTAAACAAAATATAAGCAGGGAAGCTTCATTTTCACCCAGAAAAGCCTGTTCTCCACATGGACTGTTATGAAATCTGGCTGGCTGAGGGAGCCTCTGGTACAATGACTCCACAGTTATTTTAAATATCAGTGTGGGAGGAATGGGGGATGGAATGGACACAAGTTTGATGAATTCCCTTTTCCAACCTCTGGAGCAGAGGAACTCTGGGCAAGATGCTGCTTTATTTACACAGAGAAAAGCATTTGTGGAATAGACTAGGCTGATGGCAATGAGGACAAAGGAAAAAGAGACTATTAAGTGGAAAATATTTCTACTTACTCATAATTTTGAAGCAAAACCACACAGCAACTAATAGGATAAATTTTTAAAAATTAATGAATATATTACCATTCATTCATCTCTTTGCTGTTTCAATGTTCTTAACATATTGAGCTGGAATATCTGTGTAGCTTCTATTATCTGAGTGAAATTTAGTCTGTCAGAATTATGATCAAGAGTGGCCTAAACTAAGCAGACTTTTTTGGTGAGGTAATTTCTCCCAGGATACCTGCCCATCCCAGGAATTTTCTATATCTGGCCATTTAAATATGGACTCTCCCTTCTCCACAGCTGTGTGATACTTTAAATCAAAAGTCAGGATCCCTTGTAATTGTTTCTGAATCTCCTTCCAAAATAACATCTCGAAAAGATAGGAAACAACTCCCCCCATCCCTCAAAAGCAAATAAGATAAACATCCTCATTCAAGTCAGGATGGGATCATGTAATTTAAATGTAGCCTCATGAATTTTAGGTCTATCATTAATTACCTAAAGAATAGCACAATACTATAAATGTTAAAATACTTAAATAAAATTTCTCTATGGGGCATGGAGAGATGACTCAGCAGCTAAGGGTGCTTGCTGATCTTCCAGAGGACCTGAGTTTGATTGCCAGCACCCACATCCAGTGGCTTACAATTACCCGTAACTCCAGCACTGGGGATCTAATGCTTTTTTCTGACCTCTGATGGGCAACTGCACACATATGAAATACACTCACATAGATATACATACATACACATAAATAAATAAAATTATTTTTAAAAGAAAATCTCTCTGAAAGCAGAGAAAATACTTATCAAGTATTAAAAACATAAGCATTAAAATAAATGAACATTATTTTAAAAATAAAAGATGAGGGAATAGTTCTGGTAGAGAAGGGATGCTGTGTATTCCAGTATCTGACTGAAACTACAGTCTTCAACATTTATTGCTACTAGCAATATCACCATACATTTCATACTGGGTGATTTTGGCCAGAGTTTTAGCTCCTTTGATTATTTGCCATCTTGAACCTGGGTTCTGAAAGATAGCCAATGCCATTTTTTTCATACTTCATATTTGTTCTTGGATAAAATTTACATAATCTAAAAATTCCATTATATACCATCAATCTCCAAAGAAATGTTATACTCATTAGTAATCAGTAATAATTCCTAGCAATTATGACTGTACTTTCTATGGATGAGGAATCTCTGTACATTACACATCACTGGATGGGACAGTCAATATTGAAAAAAACAGTAGCAGATATTATTTATGTAAAATAGTGGAATTTATCACGACATTTTCCCAGTGTCCACAATGTGCTTTGATCATACTCACCCTTCACTCTGTCCTGCTGCTCCTCCCTTTCTTGCAGTAGGGCTCCTTCTACTTTCATGTCTGTTAGGTTTTTTTTAAACCTAAATTCTGCACAAGGGAGAAAATAGATAATATTTGTCTTTCTGAGCCTGCACATTTTGCTTAGATCATGAGCCTCAGTTCTATTTCCCCCCTTTCCTTACAACTAACATAAGTTTACCCTTCTTTGTGACTAGATAATACTCCATAGTGTGCTAATATAATGTGTGAGTGTATGTAAAATCTTCTTTATCCATTCATCTGTTAATGAACACACAGACTGATTTCCTAAGGGCTATAGTGAACAATGCGTCAATGAACATGTGTATGAAAATATCCCTATTGTATCTAACCTTGTTTCCTCCAAGTTTTTGTTCAAGGTTGGTAAAACAGGATTGGTAAAATTATTTGATAATTATTTTACTTATTTATTTTACATTAGCACATGAAGTGTTAGATTTAATTATCACATTTTTCAAATAAAATTTGCCTTTGTTGTTTCTCTTTCAACCTTCTTCTCCCCCATCTTCTGTCCCTCCCTTGTACCATTCTACCCTAGCAGCTTTCTTTATGCTTCTCATGTTATATGTGTTCTTTTTGCCATCCCTCATTCCTACCTTAACACCTCAGTTCCCCACTCTCTCCTGGTCTCCTATCTAGGCTTAAAAACCTATATCCACTTTTATATCCCTTATTTACATAGATATAAACATTAAAAGTTGGGATCCACATACGAGTATGAACATGTAATTTTTGTCTTTCTGATTCTAGGTCACTTAAAATAATTTCCTGATCCATCCAATTTTCCTGCAAATTTCATTCTTCTTTACAGCTAAGTAAAACCCATTGTTTATATTTCCATCATTCTCATTATTCATCCATCTGTTAAAATTAATGCTAAGGGAAAAAAACAGATATAGAATAAGCAGAGACTAGAGGGAGGAAGAAAGGCTGAAACAAGAACCCTCAGTGTCTTAGTTAGGGTTACTACTGCTGTGATAAAACACCATTTTGTGGGATATGTGTACACTGTATGAAGATGTAGTGCTGTGATTGGTTTAATAAAGAGCTGAATGGCCAATAGCTAGGCAGGAGGTATAGGTGGGACTTCTGGGCAGAGAGAGGAAGTAGGAGGAAATGAATCTAGGCAGAGAGAGATGCGGAATTAGACACACGGAATGGGATAGAGGTATTCATGTGGTAGAACGTGGATTAATAAAAATATGGGTTAATTAAAGTTATAAGAGGTAGTTAAAAAACAAGCCTAAGCAAAAGGCCAAGCTTTCATAATTAATAATAAGTCTCTGTGTCATTATTTGTGAGTAGCTGCCAGACTCCTTACAACACCATGATCAAAAAAAAAAAAAAAAAAAAAAAAAGTTGGGGAGGAAAGGATTTATTCAGTGTCTGCTTCCACATCACAGTTCTTCCTCAATGGAAGTCAAGACAGGGACTCAAACAGGAGAGGAACTGGTAGCAGGAACTAATGTAGAGGCCATGGAGGGGTGCTGCTTACTGACTTGCTCCCCATGGCTTGCTCAGCCTGCTTTCTTATAAAACCCAGGACAGTCTTGCCTACAGCCAGATCTTTTGTAGGAATATTTTCACTTGAGCTGCCCTTCTCTCTGATTACTCTAGCCTGTGTCAAGTTGACATAATACTAGCCAGTACACTCAGCATCTTTGAGAAAATGAAAGGAGAAATCATAGAGTGATAAAATATGTTTACATACAAGTTAAATCCTGTAATATTTACAAAAAGTGAATTGGTTATTACTATCCTGAGTTTTTGATGAAGAAAATAAGGAACACTGTTGTTAATTAAGTTTCTAAAAGTCATAACTAATAAGTGGTATGACCAGGATACAAAATAAAATTTGTCTGATTCTAAAACTAGGAAAACACAGAAAACAAGAATGTTCACAACCCTGGTTACAATTTATAGTCACCTTGAAAGATATGGAAATGCTCCCCTCTTCTGTTAAAATTGGTCTGAGGAAAGACTTTAGCTTTGGGACTTTAAAGGGCTTCCTAGGTGTTTCAAATGTACAGTCATAGATGAAAATCCCCATGATAGGTGATATTTCAGCATAGGCGTGAAATGACTTGAAGAGTGAGTGGGAAATTGTGCTCAGGGGCAGTAAGAGCTGAGAGAATTATTATAGGTAGTGAACAGGACAGTGAAGAGGAGTAGATATGAAGGAGACAAATTTGAAGTGGATTGAAAAGTGAGTTGGAAGTGGACACAGGAAAAAGAGAATAGTAGATTCTTCTCACAGTAACTACAGAGGTGAAGGGAGGCTGATGATAGTGAGTAGTAACATAGTTCAAGAAAATGCTCTGGGAAGGTAGAAAGCTATGGGAATATTTGGAGACTGGGGCAAAGGTATCCACAGAAAATGAGAATTGGAGGAGAAAAGGACAGAAACATTTTTTTATACTGGTAAAGGTTAATTAAGATAGGTAGTAGGATAGTAAAATAATGGAATTGCGATACTTAGAACAGGAAATTGAGTAAAAGACCCCAAACAGCAAAACAGAATTCACTTGAGATTATATCAAAAGAATTTTCAGTATAATTAATTGTCAGTGTTACCTGACTTTCTGAAACAATACTTAAGAATTATATATAGGTGAGAAAACATGTAATAGAGGTTCCTCACAGCCAGAAATTGCACAGGTTGATTAAGTGGTAGGGCAAAGAACTGAACTTTAAGTTTGCTAGTGAAATCATACAGAGATGCACGTTAGAATCTAAGCAAGACCATTTTACATGAAATTGAATATATTGGAATTTACATGAGAACCTGATTTTGAAACAAAAGTAAATGAAATGCAAAATTCATGTTCATATTCAAATGCATTAAGTGGCAAATAATGACGAGTCTAATAGAGGAAGAAGCTATGGTTTCAAATCAAGAAATAATGAGCAATGATTACAGTAGTGACCAGAGCCCCAAATAATTGATTTACAGTTGTTTTTCTTGATTTCAGGCAGACTACATTTCAGACACTGAGCAATAAACACAGGTTTTATATAAAATGAGCAGACTACAGAGACTTAGTTCTAGCAATTGTACCTTTTTAAAATTCATCCAGGTAAAAAGGAACTTCTTAAACATTGCTCAAATCAAATGCATCTGGTCCCTTATCTTAATTCAGATTACCGAGTGCTCTAGCTTCCTAATTTTAAAACCTCATTCCATGTATAGAATATTTTAGTGATGACACCATTTTGTTCTTCTAGACAGCTGTGCACTGAAGTCTGTACTTTCTTTTTTATTTTTATTATTTAAAACAGTTTAAATATATTTTGATCATATTCTTCCCCTTCCCCAAGTCCTTCTAGATCCCCTCTCCCTCACCTACCCAACTTTTATGTTTTTTCAGAAAACAAACAAAACCCCAATACAATAACAACCCCCCAAAAAACCAAGAAGACAAAATAAAACATCACCCAAAAATAAAAGCGCACGCGCGCATACATACACACACACACACACACACACACACACACACACACACACACACACACACAAACACACCCCCACAAAGCAGAGTCCATTATATGTTGGTTACCTATTCCTGAACATTAGGCATGCCCTGGAGTGGTTGATATACCCAGTGTCACTCCACTGGAAAAAATTGAGTTTCTCTCTCTCGACAGTATAATGACATTTCAATTGTTAACTTTTATCCTGTGACTAGGTTTTCATTCATTCATTTAAAAAAATAACAAAATAAAATATAGTAAGATAAAACAAAACTATCACATCAAAGTTGAACAAAACAAATCAATAGAAGGAAAAGTACCCAAGAAAAGGCACAAGAATCAAGAGACCCACTGGTGTGAACACTCAGGAATCTCATAAAAACACTAAACTGGATACTATAATATAAGCACAGAGGACCTGGTGCAGACCTGTTGCAGGCCCTATGCATGCTGCCTCAGTCTCTGTGAATTCACATGAGCTTTGATCATGTTGATTTAGAGGGCCTTGTTTTCTTGGTGTCTGCCATCCTCTCTGGCTCTTAACACTTTCTCCCTCCCCTTCCTTGGGGTTATCTGAGCTCTAAGGACAGGGATTTTATCGAGACATCCCATTTAGGATATAGTGTTCCAAGGTCTCTAACTCTCTGTGTGATGTCTGACTGTGGGTCTCTGTATTTGTTCCCATATTCTGCAGGAGGAAGCTTCTCTGATGATGGCTGAGCAAGACATTAATCTATGAATTTACCAAAATAACAGGAGTCATTTTATCACTATGTTTTTCAGACCAGTATTAGTTGATTGTACCCTAGGTCCCAGGGGTATCTAGTCTCAAATTCTTGGTCACCCAAGTAGTGTCAGGTATGTATTCTATCTTATGGAGTGGGCCTTAAGTCAAATCACTTACTGGTCGGTCACTCCCACAAGTAGACCCAGACAGACAAATATAGTATGTATTCGGTTATAAGCAGATATTAGCTGTTAAGTCAATGACAACAAGATACAATCCATAGAACCACATAGGGTAGGTATTGAGTAAGGGACTAGAGGGAACAGAGAGATTTCTTTAGGAAAGGTAAATAGAATAGATAGATATGGATGGAGGCAGGGCTGGAAGGGGAGGATTAAGTGGGGAGGGAGTGGAGAGAGGGATTATGGGAAGGAACATTGGAAGAGGCAGCTAAAATGAAGGGACTTTGAAGGGTGATATGGAAACCTAATACAGTAGAAGCTTCCTAAACTACATAAATATATCAAAGCAATCTAAATAAAATTGGCAAACAATGGGGGAGACAGAGTCTGAAATGGCTATCCCTTGTCACCAAATGAAGCTTCCACTTTTTGGATTGGGGTATATCTAATTGAGTTATTGGCCAAAAGGGACCCTTGGGATTCCCCCCAAACAACCCAGGTTGTTGCCAAGACTATAGGCTCCTCCCTCAAACAGACAGCAAGGCCCTATTGCTTAAGACAGCACATACACAGCTCATTGAACATGGAGATGTTGAGTTGGTGCTTACATAGTGCCTTCACCCCTAAGTTCCAGTGTCTTTGGTACAGGAAGATACTCTGTACACTATCAAAAGAGAAACATAAACACCATGCCAGCCATAAATCCTTTATCTACAATGGTGTGTTACTTGTAAGAGATGCTAGGACAATAAGGGTTGTGCTTTCTGTTCTTTGAAATGTTCTTACAACTTGGTATGTTGCAAAAGGTTCCTTCTACCAAGAATTCTCTCCCTTTACTTATATTCCTCACTACCACCCCTCTTTCCTTCTGTCTTTAGATCAAAAATCTCCTTAAGATCTACCTAGGGATGCCTTTTCTAGAATCATATGCCTATAATACTTGAATTCTAATTGTTATTCATACCACTGCTTCCCAGTTGCTATTACTTATCCAGATTCTATCTACCCTGCTAAGCTCTATGTTCTGTCAGGTGAGAACCACGCCTGACAGATTATAGCTGTTCAACAAACATGGCTTTTTTTTGTATCTGAATAGGCATGCAAGCGACAATGGAAATGTATTATATGGAGGACGAACAAAGGAGATTAAGGTCACGTAGAATGACAACATACTTAACAGATAAACCCAACTCTACCTCTAAATCTCTTTCATCCTTCTCAATTGTTATAGATGTTAGATGCCTTTCCATTTTCTGACATCTTCTTCAATTTCTTTTTTCAGGTACTTAAAGTTCTTGTCATATAGGTCCTTCACTTGCTTGATTAGATGCAAGTTCACTTCTCTTCCAATAGCTGACACCTTCATTTCCTGATCTGCAGCTAATGCAATCTACTTCACTTCTCTTGAGACTTATTTCCTGAATAGACAGCTAGAGCTCTCCCTTTTTCTGTAGCTGTGGAAAGCAAGAAGGACCTGTGATGGTATTTCCTTTAGGAACAGATTTTAGCTAGCCATCAACAAGTGTAAAGCTATAAATAAGTTACCTAGCATAGTTCATGAAAAGACAAGATTATGGATTGCTTTAGTACACGTAGGTGACAAGCTATAAAGAAAAGTAAAGAAATAATCAGGACAAAATTTTCGATAGCAATCATCTCTGTGAGGAGGAAAAGGGAGAAGATATGATTAGAGAGACAGATTAAAGTTGGGTGTGGCAACACATGAACTGTGAACCAATAGCTGAGGAGCCCCTATGGAACTGGACTAGGTCCTCTGGATAAGTGAGACAGTTGATTAGCCTGAACTGTTTAGGAGGCCCTCAGGCAGTGGAGCTGGGACCTGTCCTTGATGCATGAGCTGGCTTTTTTGAACCTAGGGTCTATGCTGAGACACTTTGCTCAGCCTAGGTGCAGGGAGGAAGGGATTGGACCTGCCTCAAATGAATGTACCAGGCTGGGCTGACTCCCCAGGGGAGACCTTACCTTGGAGGAGGTGGGAATGGGGGTTGGGCTGGGAGGGAAGGCTGGGGAAGTGGAAGGAGGGAGGACAGGGGAATCCGTGGTGGATATGTAAAATGACTAGAAAATATCTTATATAAAATAAAATAATAATTAAAAAAAAGTTGGGTGTGGTTGTTTGTTCCTTTAATCTCAGCACTGGGGCATAGAGGTGGTGAATCCATGAAGTCACTGGCCAGCCAGTCCAGGCAAATGAATGGCCTTCAAGTTCAGTAGGAGACACTGCTTCAAAAACTAAATGTGGAAAGAGATGAAGGAAAGACACCTGATGTAGATCTCAGGCTTCCACACAAGCTCACACACAGATGAAAGAATACCTCCCATACACACATGTGACCACACCCATATTAGCAAGTATCTATCACATGTACAACACAACACACACATTCAAACACAGTAACTAATTAAACTAATTAATTAATTAATTAAAATTGCAATGGGGATCCTTTTGCCCCCTGAGAAATATATAAGAATCCAAGGAATGTAGCATCTCTATCCTATTCTTGAATATTTACATTGCACTATTTAAAAAATCATCAGATTTTATTAATTAATTATTGAGAAGATACTATATTTTATGTTCTCCTATCTTTTTTTGTATTTTCCTAAAATTATTTTATTTGAACATTTTTTTTTGATTTTTTTTTCAAGACAGGGTTTCTCTGTGTAGCTTTGCGCCTTTCCTGGAGCTCACTTGGTAGCCCAGGCTGGCCTTGAACTCACAGAGATCCACCTGGCTCTGCCTCCCGAGTGCTGGGATTAAAGGCGTGTGCCACCACCGCCCAGCTGTTTCAACTTTTTTAACTTTTATTTTTAGTAACATAAAATTATGTTAAAGTTAAGGCAATTTTAGTGTAAACAAAAACACAAAATAGCAAAAAGATGTGGAGAAAGGTGAGCTTTCATATTTTATTGGTGGGGATTTAAATTAGTACAACCACTGTGAAAAACAGTAAGGGAAAGTAATCAGAAATAGAACTGCCATGCAATTCAGCCATCCAGCTTCTGGGTACATATTCAAAGGAAATGAAATCAGTACGTCAAAGACTCATGTTTACTGAAGTACTATTCACAATCTCCAAGGCACAGAATCAACTGAAGTATCCATTGACAGAGGAATGGATATGGAGAATGTGGTATATATTGTATTTAAAATGAAGTATTATTGAGCAAATGAAAGGCAAAAATCTTATATTTGTGATCACATAAGTACCTGTTTAGTGAAACAAGTCGGGCCCAGAAAGACTAAATACCACATGGTATCACTCATATGTGTAATCTAAAAAGATTGAACTCATAAAAGTATAGAGCATAATAGTGGTTACCAGATGGTTAAAAAGGCAAAGAAAGGAGAGGTACAAAGTCATAGCCACACAGGAGGAAAAAGCTGCCTTTTCCTATTGTATAGGGGATGATTACAATTAACAATATTATAGCATACAATTCAAAATAGCCAAAATAGATGATTTATGTTCTCATCATAAATGATAATTGTTTAAGATGAAAGCTAACCAAAAAGTTTAAGTTGATAAATACACACTGTTTAAGCATACCAAAGCATCACCACTGAACCTTACAAATATATATATATATTATATATACATATAATTATGGCCTGTCCATGAAAATAGAAAACATCATACTACTTTCCATAGGGATAAATAGATGTAAGTTTCCACCCCCAAAACTGGTGCTTAAACTTCAAACTCTTGCAATAATAGTTTCAGTCATAAAGCTACAGTTCCCAGATTTAATTTTGAATGATTGTTATGATGATAAAGTTCTTCATTAGATAAACACTAAAATGTGCCTCCCTGAAACTTCCACCACTGATTCTACTTCTACTCCCCCAAACAATATAGAATATCTGTGAGTATAAATTTTCTCTCACGAATCGACCTTATTTTCCTCATATAAACTAGATTAAAATGACTCATTTTGCCAGGTTAAGACATTTACAGATATTACACATGACTCAGCAAGGGCAGATCTGGTTTCTCATAGCTGAAGCTCAATAAATTGCACCCTTTAAAAGTGATAGTAGAGGAAACAATGAGGTGGCTCAATGATTAAAGGTGCTTGCAGCCATGCCCACATGGTAAAAAGACATAACCAACTCCTGTAATTTGTCCTCTGATCTCTATTTGCATGTCATACATGCACACAACACACACACACACACACACAGAGAGAGACAGAGAGAGAGAGAGAGAGAGAGAGAGATAGATAGATAGATAGATAAATGCAATTTAAAAATTATTTTAAAGGCGGAGTTGAAATAAAACATTTCTATTTTGTATCCTACTCAAAGTTAAACCTTCTCATTATTTTAAACTATTGTCTGTATGACAATGCTTCCAGACATTCTGGGGTTCTATATTTTGTGTTCTTGAAAAGGTGGGGATCATGTCTCTCCTGTTCCTTGCATTGACAACTACTGGATGTTTATCACCTAACACCATTACTAACATAGAGAAACATTCTCAAGATTTGTTTTTAAATTAAATAAGAAATAAAAAGTTTGATGTTCTCAATGTGAATATAACTTCTAAGCTAGGCATGGTGGCTCATGTGTATAATCTCAACACTCATGAGGTTGAGGGAGAATTCGCCCATGTGTTCAAGACCAAATTGATCTACATACTGAGTTATAATCTAGTCTAGGCTACAGAGTGAAATGCTGTCAAAATGCAAACAGAACTTCTTAATGGTTAGTAACAGAATAGATATTCATGAATTCAGATTCTGAGACCAAGTCCCATATTTACCCACCATTCCAGAATGCAACAAAAAAGCTCTCTATCTTTCTCATCTGCCTGAACTAAGAGGGAGTTTTAGGGAGGAGAGGAAGAAGATTAATTTTCCTTCTTGATTACTATTAACATCAATTTTCCCTCTTCATCACTGTTAACATCATATCAAAGATTTACTCCTTTTTAGACTTCAATCTAAAGGCATTAAGTAGAGCATTTCACTTCTGATAAAAGTCTTGTAGGCAAGTCCTTTCCACTTATAATGGAGAAATTAGGTTTGTAGTTGCTTAATGATGCAAATAACACATAAAATAAGAATCAAATTTAGGATTCCACACTGGGTTTGATACCTTATTTTTCATTCAGAGCAGCACTTTAATTCTTCCTTTCCAATCAACCACAAGCTAGTCATCCCAATGTCGTGTCACTACTCCTGCAATATCACCTCCAGGGATGTATTATTTGCTAGAGATACAGGAATTTCTTTTCTTATCATTCTGGAAGTATAGGAAGGCAGTCTCTGAATTCAAGGCCAGCCTGGTCTACAAAGTGAGTTCCAGAACAGCCAGGGCTACACAGAGAAACCCTGTCTTTAAAAAAAAAGTTTTTATACATAGCCTAAGCTATTAGAACTTTTGCTGTCAGGGATCTTTGGATAATGCTTTTACAAACATAACTTGGATAAAACAAAAATTTCACAGACTCTAAATTAAATTCAGTATTTTCCTCTAAATATGAGTTTAGAAAATGCATACAAGTATTAACTATATCCATTATTTCATCATCATCTAAACTCAGATACTTTATATCATATTATAGTTGTTAGAGGTATTTTAAACAGTTGTGCTTATCATTGCTCTGAGATTATGACAGTTTGTAGACCCACTACTGGACCTGCCTTGTAATATACCAATAAAGAAACCATATCTCTGTAACATAAACTTATTTCCAATCATCTTGATAAGTATACTTCAGTAGAAATGTTTTTCATTGCAATTATAAATAATTTATTTTACATATTTTAAAGCATTCTGATAAATGGAACAAGAGGCTTTATCATATGTCAAAGAGTCATGGAACAAAAAATATGAAAAACCTTATCTGATGGATCTCATGACAGAGGGTAGCCCATTCAGAGGTAAACTAAGCCAATTCAGCCATGACAAGATAAGTTGAGCTTTAAATCTTTCCTATAATGTATAATTTGCCAGTAATTTAAGAGAAGGGGCTCTAGTTGTCTATATTTTGTCTCTCAAAACAAAAACATAAAGATTCATTTTTGAAAAATATTATCTCAATTAGAACTCAACTGCTTTAAAATAATCAGGGAATATATTTATGAAATAATGTTCTAAGTGTTAAATGACA
>CABHPQ010110653.1:0-10760 GCA_902168405.1 Peromyscus aztecus
TAGCTTTGTTCAGGGTCTCTCCTCCTACTGTCAAATTTCCTTCCAGAATGTTGCTGATCTTTCTGTTCGCAGCTTAAGTTCACTATGGTTCAATGTGCACAAGCCAGGGATGGATTACAGTTGTGCACATCTGTAATGGTACACTCAAGAGGAAGAAGCAAAAGGATTGTGAGTTCAAGACCAGCGGTGGCTACATGGTGAGACTCTCTCAAATTAGTGAACAGCAGTTGATTAACTCCAGTGGTCAGTTCTGCTGTACTCTCTTTGTAGTACTTAAGGCTCAGTCCTCTTAGAGGCCAAGCACTGGGGACTCGTTTGACACACCCATGCCTTTAGATAGCCATTACCAGTATTTCCACTTTACAGATGAGGGTGGAGGGTCCAAGAGGTTAAAACCTTGCACAAGACCCCTAACAGTAAGTGACTAAAGCAAGTTTCAAAGCTGTGCAGTCCAATGCCCCCACCCTCCTCAGCAGAAGAACCAGCTGCTGTGCTCACAGAAGAACAGAAAGAATTGATGGAAGAGCGATCCCACGGCTCACGAGAGCAGATCCGAAGCGGATTAGAAATGGCGGAAATGTTGCCATGCAATCCTAAACTGTACTTTTTCTTTTCTCCAGAAGTAGGTGAGAATGACATGCGACAAAAGCCACAACATAATGACAAAATGACACAATTAAGCCTACAACAACCCAACTAAGGACAAGAGATGGTCTGCCACAGAAGGAAGAAGGCAGATGCCTCCAGCTTCCTAGATCTGAAGAAATGAGGGGAAGAAAAGGTCTGAAGCTACGTTCAAGACAGGCAAGATAGGGAGAACAGGGAAACTTCTACTTTTCCGGGGCTTCTGGCTAAAGATCTCCCAGCTGGTCATGAAATGAGCCATGGTCCGCCCACAGGACCGGGTTATGAAGGAGAGAGGCTAGCTCTTTTGCCGTGTGCAGCAGCGCCACCTAGCAGAAGTGTGGTAAAAATGCATCATAACCACCAGGGAAGTTCCTGGGAGCCACCAGGCCAGCACCCAGTTAATGCTGACATCGCTGTGATAAAGAAACACGTGTTTGCCCTTGAGAAGTTCACATCAGAAGACTATCGTAGGCTGTAGAGAAGAGATCTTCGAAAATATGGGGGAAAGAGGAGTAAAACTGCCCTTCCCAGACTATTCCACCGGGAATTACTCCATCCATCTCTTAAAGATCGGTAACGACGACTCAGACCAGACTGGCAGGAGATGGCCAATGATGAGGTTATGTCTCAGAGATCCCGAGGTGGGGGAAAGTCTAGAACATTAAAGGGGTGGAATCCTGAACTCACTGTCTTGTTTAGCTTCCTGTTTATGGGGTCACCAAGATTTGAGCAAGGAAGGGATTTGTGTAGATTCACATCCCAGATTGGGAGTGTCCACACTAGAACCCGTGTCTCCTGATTGTCACCGAGCCAGGGAAGAACAAGGCCAGCCCTTGGCAGCCAGCTCCCTGGAAAAGGTCAGTTGGACTGGCAGAGCCCACTCCTGAGGCTGTGTACTCAAAGACCTAAGGGCACTCCCGACCATCTCCACGTGTCTCTACAGGATCCTTGCCAAGCTACCTGACCTTTCTGCATCTCAGATTCCTTAGCTGTCAAACAGGAATAATAATAATGTCCAATGCTCAGCCCAACACTGAGTTCGTGCTTAATGCTCAATAATCAGATATAAAGATGACACTTTTAATATTGACATTTTTAATATTGTAATATTACTGGTGTGCTTCTCAAATTACTGTTAATTACAGTAGCCCCATTTTCTAAATTTTTTTTTGTTTTGTTTTTTCTCTTTCTCAGTTACCTGTAAGAAGATCACATGGAAAATTCAAGAAGTAACTCATACATTTTAAATTCTGTGACATTCTGAGTAGCACAATGACATCTTATGCTCGTTCACTCACTCCGTCCCATTGGAGATGTGAATGGTTGCTGTGTGCAGTGCATCCACACAATATATGCTGCTCTGAACGGCCTTCTTGGTTATAAGATTGACTTTTGGGAATATCAGTGGCTGCAGCTGTGGTTTCAGCCTACCCTGGGAGCCTAAAAGCATATCACCCATGGATGGAGTGGGAACTACTATTAAATAATCATTCCTATTTATCAGTTCTTACTATTTCTTATGAAGGACTACAGACTTTGCGAACATGATGGGTCCGTCTTCACAACTGGAAGGGTCGTGCTCCAAGTGAGTGGAGGTGGTGTAGACCCAGGAGGCTGCCCACTGGTAAAGAGCTGTAAGGAGCTTTCAGTTCAGTGCAAAGAATGTCCTCCCTTCCAGAGGCCTAGGGAGGAAGAGTCACTTTAAGACCAGGTGACCTGTCAAGGCCACCTCCTCCTACCCTGCACTTGGCAGGAAATTATTAGTCTTCTGCACCACCCAGTGCTTTGAACCTCTAACTGGGCTCTGCTTTTGAGAGGAATAAGATTTGGTAGGTCATCTGGGAAGGCAGCTGTCTATGTTTATAAATCTCAAAGTCATGGTCAGTGCTCTAAGAAGTCAGGATCCAAAACACATAACCTTGTTTGTCAGCGTAATTCATTAGATTTTTATCTGGTAGCGCAAGGACGAGGCTGAGATGCCCACATCAGCCTAAACACAGGGGAGCAAGACCAAGGAATAAAAGGCAGAGTACCACATCTGCTTCCAAACGCTGCCCAGAGAGCATGTTTTCATTCCTAGAGACACAAAGGGCTGCCCCAGACCTCACAGCACCACGGGGCGTACCGTGCCCATCTAATGAGATGGTTCAGCAAGCGAAGGCTCAGAGCACAAGCCTGGGGACCTGAGTTCGGTCCCCAGAACACACAGAAAAGAGGAGAGAACTGACCCCACGAGGTTGTCTGATATAGATATATAGGATATAGATATGATAGGATAAAAAGGTAGATTAATGAACCTACTATTAAAGAACAACAACTTGTTTAAAGTGTTTTAATTTGGTATAGATTTTAGTTTATGTTTAAAATGTTTTACATTGGTATAGATTTTAGTTTATTGATACAAGTTTAAACTTAATTTTGTTGTACTATATATATATATATTTCTATTCTCGTTTGAGTTATTATGTTTATGTAACTCATTTAGATTAGAATGGATAATTAAATCGATTAATAATCAGTCATCTATGATAATCATACTTATAGCCAGGTTAGTTAAGTCTTCTAGGTATACATATATTTCAGATAGATAAGTAATCTTCAAATACTTCAAAGACCTACAGAATATGGCATTTAAAATATTTTTAAAAATTTAGACTTTCTGGACAGTGAGACATGTCTGCTCCTGACAGCACCGGATTTACTTCAGAGAGGAGGATGGGCATCGAAGACACTCCATATGGAGTTTATCTTCACCTTGGCAAAAATAGCCATTTGGGCAAGAAACTGTTCTTGCCTGGACTGCTTGATCGACTGGACATACAGGACCCATAGAAAGATGACCACTGAACTTTACTTGACAAGATGGTCCTTCAGGTTCCTGCTTCACAGAGAAAACTGCCAGACATTCTACAGGACACTGAAAAAAATGACGGAGAGACTCTAGCCCTGTGGGCTGAAGACAGATGCCCCAACTTTACAAAAGAACATGAGGTGACTATCCAGGCTGTCAGCTGTCTCTGTCTACCCTGCAAGACTCCCGAAAGTTGCTTTCATCCTCCCGTTTCTCAGGTAATATTATATCCTTCTGAGGTTCTTTGATGTAGTTGAAGCTAGATAGTTACAATTTTCCTTAGTTATGATAAAAGATAAGCTAGATATAAAACCTTAAACTCACAAATATAAGATAGATAGAATATCTTCTTTAATATTATAACTGTAATTCTTGCTTGATAATTGTTTTGTTATATGTAATTTTACTATGTTAAAGTTAAAACCTTCCTTTTTGAAAAAGAAGAAAAGGGGAAGTGCTGTGTATATCTCTCTGTATAAATAAACACTGATTGGCCAGTAGCCAGACAGGAAATATAGGCGGGACTAACAGAGAGGAGAATTGAGGGAACAGGAAGGGAAGGAAGAGACTGCCTGGAGCCGCCGCCAGGACAAGGAAGATGTAAGGTACCAGTAAGCCACGAGCCACGTGGCAAAGTATAGATTAATAGAAATGGGCTGAATATAAGAGTAAGAGCTAGACAATGATAGGCCTGAGCTAATGGCCAAGCAGTTTAAATAATATAAGAGTCGGTGCGTTTATTTCATAAGTGGGCCACGGGACTGCCAGGGCTTGGCGGGACCCGGAGAGAAAACTTTTCAGCTACAGTTGTCAGTTGTCACCTGGCCTCCACATGTGCATCATGGCACACACGTGCCTACACACACACATCATACAACACATATACACGCACTAATAACAAACAGTTAAAAGAAAAAGCTCACGGTTGAAAAGCGCACCTGGGGACTGCTTGTACAAAGCACTCAGAATAGAAGGACAAACCCAGAGGTGACCCCACGAAGTAGGAGGGGTGGAACACAGCAGGATCGTTAAGAACCTCCGTAAAACCCTGCAATCCAAGGCGGAAAGGCTCTCACCAGACAGCACAGGTGGGTGGGGTCAGGCAGCCCAAGAGAACTGCAGGAGGAAGTGTAAGTTCCAACAGGCCTGGTGGAAATCATAAGATGAAGGCCCCAAACAAAGAAGGAAGAGGTGTTTGGGGAACAGTAGAGAGTAAGTATGGAGTATTCCTCCATCAGCAGATTCTGTTAAGTAGCTAGAAAAAGGTCTGGTCCCAACTTGATTAACTGGGCTTAGGGGTTTTATTTTAGGGTATTCATTTTATTTTGAGACACGCTAGCCTAGGACTCTT
Organism: Peromyscus aztecus; assembly: GCA_902168405.1. NCBI lineage: Eukaryota > Metazoa > Chordata > Mammalia > Rodentia > Cricetidae > Peromyscus > Peromyscus aztecus. The sequence continues at coordinate 4,830 of CABHPQ010110653.1, forward strand.
TGTTTGGGTTTTTTTTCTGATTGTGTTTTTCATTTATTGGCTGGTGTTTTGTTTGTCTGTTTGCTATTGCTTTATTTTTAAGACAGAGTCTCATGCAGCCCAGGCTGGCCTCTAACTTGCTATTTAGCAGAGGATGACCTTGAGCTCCTGGTCCTCTTGCTTCAGCTTTCCAAGTGCCGGGCTTACAGATGTGGGCTACCACACCTGGAGAGATGGATGAGTGAGTGCTTCACAGGAAGGTTAAATGTAGCTGCATCTGTTTCTACAAGTGTCTCCAACTCCCAGGCTTCAGACCAGGCCTACTCCCAGAGTCTCCTATTTTATTTATTTGAGTACCATTTTAAAGTAATCTCCAAAACTGATTCTATTAATCTCTAAGAGATTGCAAACTGTAGTTCGAAAAAATGTCAAACATAATATAATTCTTGCCCACACCTTCTTTGCTCAAAAGAAGAAAAAATAAGTATAGAGATCTAAAAGTGTGGGCTGTGTTGAGAGTAGATAGCACCCCACTGTGGCCAGAGCACAAGGAGTGTTTAGGAATGGATAGAAGAGCAGAGAAAGTAATTTAGGAAGGGCTTGTCTAGCCTAGATAAAGCTCTGGGCTTAATCCCCAGCATCACCTAGACTGGATGCTATGCTCACACCTGTAATCCCAGGACCCGGCAAGTGGAACCGGAGGATCGGGAGCGCAAGGTCATTCTCTAGTACATATATGAGCCAGCCTGGGATCCTCTGGGAAATCCACAGTTGCTAACAACAGCTTTGTTCAAGGCAGCCTAGAAGCAGTAAGAACCCAGTGTCTAGCCATGGACACATGGAGCCGGTTAGCGTAGTGGATCTATGTAGAGTATGTCAGCATGAAGGAGGATGAAACTCTAGCACATGTTACAGCAGAAACCTTAGAAACATGTTCAGGACAAAGAAGTAGATACGTACAGTCACGTCAACCCACATGTGAATGACCTGAAATCTGTCTACCTAGAAACGGTCTGTAGCCCAAGGCTGGGGATGAGGCAGGAAGAACTTGGAGCTGTGGCCTGAGTACAGGGTTTCTCCAGGTGTGCTGATGGCTGGCAAACTCCATGAAATACGGAACACGATTGAGTTGCTCAACTTAAACTGTGACTTGGTGACTCACAGTATGTGAATTACATCTCAATAAAGCCATAGCAAAAAAAAAAAAAAAACAACAGCTCTCGGAGGGGAAAAAAAAAATGGGGACAGCATACATATGGAGACCAGCTCATCTGACTGTCCTTGTGGCCCAGAAGGAGACATGAAGGCCCAGAGGCAGAGCAGATTTATGAGAGAGGTGGCTGCCAGTGCCTATGCCAGTCATGGGCAGGGCAGACTTTATTCCAGGAAGACTCCGGCCTTGTCTCTGGCACATGAAGGTGGTCCCCTGACAGTCATGTCAGCGGCGCCAGGGTGGAGGTTCTCACCCAAGCACTGGAATCAGAGTGCACCAGCTTCCAGCCAAGCCTTTCACATGCCTGGGATGCTGTGTGGACCCCAGGTAGCCAGCAAGCTCCAAATCAGCAGGTGGTGGTGGCAGGCAGGGGTGGCAGGCGGTCAAAGATGGCTGGCAGCCCCGGGATAATGGGTACTCATGCTCACATGAAGCTTCTGGAATCTCTGCGGACAATCCCGAGGTCTGAAGGAAATAAATCAAGGCTGGACTGAGAAGGTAATCCCAGCTAGGCCCAGCGCCAGGACACGCTCCTGCCTGACTTTCACCCAGGGAGACAGACGCACTGCCTGGAAGTCCTCACTGCCCAGCCCCTCCCTTCCCCCCAAGCCACTAGCCGATTCCTCCATGGAAGAGGTGAGTATGAAGGACCCCACGGCTAGTGTTTACGGGGTTGGGGCTGAGTGTCCTTACAGTTTCAAACACTGGGGGTCGAGTTGTGTCCTCCTTGTCTGTCTCCAAGTTGTTTCCTTCTCGGCTGTACCTAAAGAACCGGAAGGGGAAACAGAGTTTAACTCCCAAAGGGAAATCAGGGACCGTGCCCAAGCACTTCACACTTCTGAGGGAAACTGAGGCCTGAAGAGAGAGGAAGAATTGCTCAGGATGGGCAGAGCCAAATGTGAAAACAGGAGCTCTTTGGTCAGTCCAAACCTCTTTCCAGAGACCCCAGAAAAGTAACATCATGTCAGAAAGTCAAGGACAAAGGTATCCTTTTCTTCTAGAAACTGGAAAGGAAGATGCCAGCTCAGCCAAGCACGTGGGAGAAGGGGGAACATGGAACCTGGGAGAAAGTCCCACGACCCATACTTCCCCCATATAGTAATGTTTCCCTCAAAACTGAAGGGCTGAGATGAGACCCCACGTTTTTAAGTAGTGACGTCACAGAGAGTGTTCTCTGAACACTGTCACAGGGAAGCCCAGACCCCAGAGGACAGGAGGCTGACGAAGGTCAGGAGGCTGACGAAGGTCACGCGGTCAGATGAGGGTAGGATCAGAAGCAAGTGGGAGTCAAAGCCAGCCCCTTCCCCTCTCCCCCCTGCCCCGCCCGCCCGCTCTGTGTCAGACAGTCAGCAATCCCTGTCTCAGGGCTCATGGCCAGCCACACACTGACTTGTCTCAGCTTTCCCCGCAGAGTCAGCTGCCCCTTCAGACCTCTCGGTGCCAGGCTGAGGCTGCAGTCTTCCCAAGCCAGGGTTTCACTCACTGCCCGGGCCAGGAATGGGCCCTCCCTCCCACCTTCCTCCTGCCTTCTGATGTCACCCCAGCTGCCTCATTTCTGTGCTGGGGCCCTGGAGCAGCTGGCCTTGGGCTGGCAGGCAGGCTCAGCTCTGAGTCAGCCCTGGCTAGTCCGGGAGGATCACCTGCCCTCCAGGAAGCTTGGGTTTTACTGCCCTCTTACCAGGTACTGCAGGACACACTGAACTCTATGGCTTGAGGACACGGTCAGTCTGCCAGGGCAGATGGGAAGAGAACCTGAGAACCATCCTGGCAGCAACCCTCTCCTGAGGGTGACTTCGGGACACAGTAAGGAGACAGGGGTCCCGGCTTCCCCCTCACACAGACTTTCCCGGCCTCTGAAGCCCCAGCTTCAGACCAGCCAGTGAGGCTCTGAAAAACCAGACCAGCTTAGCATGTACAGGCTCTGAGGGGCAGACTCCTCTCTCCCACACAGCAAGTGTCAATCAGTGGTCCAGGAGGGTAACTCCCCCACCGTGCCCAGAGGCCCCTCGGCTGCTGTGGGCCAGACTACCTCCAATTATAGCCCAAGCTCCTCCCGGCACAGGGCAGAAAGTAAGGGCACAGACAATGAGAGGGGCTGAGGCCACACAGCCCTCCGAGAACCAGTCTTGCTGTCTAGTCACTTCTCTTCCGCAGATGCTTTCAGAGCAGAACGGGCAGCCTTGCCCAGCCCCTACAAGGGTCTCAGAACAGCCCTGCCATCACTCAGACACCTTTTTGTGGTGAGCAGTAGGAACCGATGCCTTTTCATAGTACTCCCAACAAGCCAGAAAGCTAAGCCACAACCCTGTGCGTGGAAATAAACCCTCCATGAACCCTCACTGGCCATTTCCTTTACTTCAAGACTAACTAGTGGACAGTAGAGCCAGCTGTCTCCAGAGGACCCAGAACGGGAGAGAAGGGGGCTGCTGCCTATGCCATACTGAGCAGATGCCTCAACACCTGTCATCTCTGGTCAACAGTACCATGTACCTCAGACTCACAGGAAAATCCTCATGGCACAAAAAAGAGACTCAACCTCACCCACAAAAGAGATCATGACCCCTGCCAGAGCAGCCACAGAAAACAGCTTACTAGGATTTCGGGTATAGAGAAAAGGGCCCTGGCCAGTAGCCTTAGTCCAAGGACCAGCTCTGCCTCTCCTCAACTTGACATTGAGAAAAACATTGAGCCCACGGGTCTCAGTGCTCCCACCCATGCTGTGGAGCTGTAAACTCCTGAGCACCCCTCACAGGGTGTACTGAGGATCAGAGGAGAGGGACACCCAAGGGAGACAGACTTCTAGACAGGAAGGAGAATGGGTGGTTTCCAGCTGTTGAGGAGGGATGGGGGTTGGGGAGATGAGGGAATGGGGAGTAGGAAGATGAGAAAGCATCAACTTGAATGTCAATGCCACTGAGTGTCCTTCAGAGACTGGGCGTCATCGTGGACCACGGTCACAGCCCAGGCCAGGGGAGAGAATGAGAAGGCAGAGGGGAGATGCCCAAGGAGCAATACAGTCTAGGCCAGCAAGAAGGGAAGCTGCCTCCCAGACAGCCCCAGTACCCAGCCTGTGACTACCCCTGCAGTTACCATCCCGTGCTATAGAGAGAGTGACTCATGGAGTCACTGCTGAAGAGACAGAGGGAGCCCTGAGACTCAGCTGCTAAGAGAGACTCAAAGTGAGAGCCGCACCGCACCCGGTGTCCCCACATCACACAGCAGGCGGCCTGGCTAGCCTTGGCCTTTGTGTGGCCTTGTCTGGGGCAGGCACACCCTGAGTTTCCATCAACTGCAGGGAGCACATCCTGCTGCTTTTGTGTGTACTTGGCACAGGTTGTCTCTGAGTCACATACACAAGGGGACCCCAGCTGTGTGACTTACAAACAGGTGATCTTGGGCACCTGTCCCTGTATGGAGATTAGCTTCCATGACATGAAGGCATTAGACCTTGAAATTCCTAGGATGGTCCCCAAACCAAGAAGGGACAGAAAATGGAGACATCCATGTACTATTTAGTCATCAGATAAGCATCATAACACACACAAACACACACACACACACACACACACACACACACTCTCCTCCACCTCATATTCTCTTCTCCCTCCCTCTTTCCCTCCCTCTCTCCCTCTCTCTCTCCACATCCCTTCAACTGAGCACAGAACCGGAAGTAACAGGATGTCACTCATCACAATGACAAGCAAGCGCTGTGTTTTATGGTTACAGCACACTTCCTCACTGCTGGCCTTCAGTTCTCACCGCAGTCCATTTGGGCAGTAACGAGAAAGAAAGACAGCTGCACCCTCTGCCTTCTAAGGACAGTCACAAAAGGTGACTGTGGCCTCCTCTACCTTCGGATGTTGGTCATGACAACAGGTGAGAGGCAGCATCTTCTACTCCAGCTTCCTCCCTTTGGTAACCTGACGGCTTCTTGGTTTTAATGAGTCTCCCTCACACAAAGGCGGGTCCAGAGCTGAGTCGGGAGTGGCCCCAGACCCTGCTGCTCGCCTATGGGCAGAGCCTGATGTTGTTGGGAGTCAAAATGTGCCCAGTGGAATAACTAGCTGTTCTAGCCTCCCTTCCAGAGAAAAGGAACTGTGTGACTTGCTTCTGGGCAATATTTGAAATAGGAGCAGGTGGGAGCTATCTAGAACTTCAGGAAATGCTCCTTAAAGAGAACTGACTCAGTTGCCAGCACGATTACTGGTCTTCTTTCTTCTGATGCTTGAAATATGGATATAATGACTACTGCTTCAGCAGCCATTTTGTAGTCATGAGGTAAGGTTGAGAACAGAAGACATGTGCTGATTATAACACAAACAGGAAACACAAGCGAGCATTAGGAATCAGGGAGACTGTAACACTGCCATACTAGCTCTATACTGTTATGGTTTGAATGTGTCCCCTACCAGTTTCAGATGTTGTCAACATGGTAGTGTAAGAGGTGGGGCCCTCAAAGGGTGACTAGATCATGAGGGCTTCCCCCCTTTTATATCAGTTACTTTCTCATTGCTGTGACAAAATGCCTAACAGAGGAGCTTAGCAGAGGAAAGGCTTATTTGCACTCATGGTTTCAAAGGGATTGCAGTCAGTCCATCGTAGCAGGTAAGGCATGCCGGAGTGACTCTGTGGTGGTTGGCAGTGTGTGGGGGAAGACTTCTTTTATTTATTTTTTTGTTTGTTTCTTGTTTTGGGGTTGTTTTGGTTTGGTTTGGTTTGGTTTGGTTTTTTGAGACAGG
>CABHPQ010110661.1:0-10712 GCA_902168405.1 Peromyscus aztecus
AGGCATCATCACAGGGGCAACTGTCAATGTCCCTAAAGCTGAGAGGGAAGGAGACTTACCCTAGATCACACAGCAAGGCAGGGAGACCTAGAGCAGAAACACTACTTCCCTTCTCTACTCCGACCTCTACCTCTGTTGCAGGCTGGCCCCCCAAACCCCAGGGAGATGATTTGTGGGTACTGCTTGAGGCGTTCAGGCAAGCCTTAGACCACAAAGTAGGGTGTGCAGCAGGGACGCTGTGAAAAGGTGAGACTGGGGACAGAGAAACGTCTGGCCGGCCTCGCCACACAATCCACTGGCTCTGGAAATGAGTATGTTTTGGGTTATTACCACAGACAGGGGGACAGATGCTGTTCAGTGAGACACACAGACACAGAGGAGCTGGGTCAGGCAGGCACTTGCCTTAGAGATCTTGGCCTCCTCTCTTCTAGACTGGGTTCCCCTGGCTCCCATCCCACCCAGGGCTGACAGCCCAGACACCGGTGAGGACTTGGTTCTATTCTAGCTCTGCCAGAGACTAGCCAAATCCTCCACACAGGATCAGGGAGCTTGGAGTGACAGCTCCTCTCCCAAGGTCGCACAGCAGGGTGACAGGAGACTGGGGACACAGATTTGGGCTTCCTCCGTCTCTGCCCCACAGTTTTCTTTTCCATATGCTAGCCCAACACTCGGGAGCCCTGGGAAGGGGAGAGAGCTGGGCAGAGTGGGTGGTGTGCTGTACAGGAAAAATCCAGAAGATCTGGGAAGGGTGAGCTGTTGGGGAGGGGTGTTCTTGCAGAAGGGCTCTGCCTTGAACAAGGGCAGAGTGGGAAAGCTCCTCAGCTCACAGGTCTCTTCCTGCCATCCATACATGAAAGACATTTTGAAATGGACCAGGGTTGAGGATGTCCAGGATACCCACCTCTCAGCAGGGTCTTCCTCCTGAGATTTCCTGCCTGCTCTAGGCAAAGAAGGGGTTTAATCTGAAGAGACAAGGGCCACCCACAGGCAGGGATGAGTTCAACTCTCCCACACATATCCACACCCCATAGGGAGTTCCCCACACATACCCAGGCTCCAGAGGAGTCTCTCTCTCTCTCTCTCTCTCTCTCTCTCTCTCTCTCTCTCTCTCTCTCTCTCTCTCTGTCTCTCTCTTTCTCTCTCTCTCTCCTAGACACAGCCTCAGACTCTCCAATTAGGCCTCTAAGTCCCTAGCTGCCCTATGGGTCCAGGGCTTCCTGTAATCCGTAAGTCCAATGGCAATGGACCCTAGAAGGCAATTATAAAACGAAATGGGGGAGGCCTTGCTTGGAGCCTGGAAGCTGGGTCTGAGCCTTTGCCCCGAAAGTATAAAAAGTCTTTATTTCCCAGAAATAAGAGTCACTTCCATGGTTGCAGGAGGAGGGAGCTGAAAGGGGAGGGGCTGAGCTGGGTGTCTCTTTATAAGGCTCCTCAGAATTGGGTGGAAGACCCCAGGAAGACCACAGGGCCACATCACATCCTGTGCTCAGCTTGGCCTGAGCCCTAGGCTGAGATGGCTATGATTCAAAAGAGCTGAGAGGGGCAGCTTTTGTTAATAGACTCCTGAAGAACAGTGACTGGGTGAAGTGGTGGGCATCAACTCTATGTGCCCTAGAGCCTGGGGACTGGGGCCATCGATGAGCTTGTCACATGGGAGTGCTGCGGACCCTGCCCTCTTCCTCCAGAACATTCTCGAAGGCATTCTTGTGCTCACTGGACCTGGAAAGGGAGGTAGGGCTTACTGGGTCGTTGGTTTCCCTTCCCCCATTTCTTTCCCTCTTCATCATCCTGCATCAGGCCCTCTCTCCAGAATTAGCATCTGGCTCCCAGAGAGGGGCAGGGAGAGGAGAGCCCTTCCCCTAAACATATCTGACCTGTGGGCCTGGACTGGAGGCCCCTCAGAAACATCCCACCCAAATCCCATGTTCCTTCTTTACTAGGTTTCCCCAGGGAGCCTCCCAAGAACTCCCTTCCCACAGAGTCCCCCCACTCACTCCCTCTTTCACTGACTTCCTTCTCCCATTGAGTCCTTCTCCCTGTGATGCCCATTATCCTACAAAGACCCTGCCCTGTCTGAGCCTTCTCCCTAAATTGAACCTGTGTCTTCCCATGGGACACCGTAATCCTCACAGAACCCTCTTCACTTCACCAGCTCTTCCTCGTTGCTTGACACACCTTTCCCAGCTCCCCCAGTAGCATCTCACCTAAAACCAGACGCCATTGAGGAGTATCTGCCGTCCATTCCCACCAGGACCCCATCTGCCTTGTTTCCAACGATCATGACCATGCTCCCAGGTTCCCTGGAAATGAAGCTTATCAGTAGCTCATCAATGACTGTCCACTCCACCCCATCCAAGAAGACTCTATTCTGGGACCTGGTTCTCAAGGTCCAAGACAAGAGAGCACCCCAGCTTTCCTCTGGGCCCTGCAGACACCAGTTTCTAGTCTCCTCCTCCTCAGGCCTCACATCCTCCTGTCTGATCCACAAGGAAAGTGGAGAACACAGGTAGTTGTAAGAGACTTATCCTAAGTCCCAGGTCTCTTTCCATTGCACCCAGATCACGGACCCAACAGGACTCAGAGTACATCCCAAATTAGGAGATGTGGTTAGTGGTCACAGAAGGCAGAGAGAGGGGAAACAAAGCATTTCTAGCAGAAAGCTCCCGCCTTCGACCCCTCAAACTGCTTTTGTAAGGGTCCCTTAAACCTGCTCAGCTGTCTTCGGACATCCCACAGGCAAGTCACACCAGACATGTCCCACCCAGGTCAACTGAGGTGGTTTTCAGTGTCCTCTGCTCAGGGAGGCTTTTAGAGGCCTGTCTGTGCTTCCTCCTCCAGTGCCCCCTACCGCCTCCCACTGTCAACTCCCAGGTTCCCTCCCAAACAGCTCTTAGATCCATCCATCCTTTTCTGAACTGCCTCTGTCCCTTCCAGGTCGAGACTATCCAGCCTCATACTCAGCCTCCTCATGTGTCTTTAAACCTGCAGACTTCATGCACTATGCACCCCTCTGGAACAGCCACAAGGACTTGTTAAAGTCGTCTCATCCACTGATTCCAGCTGCATTGACTGACATAAAACTCCCAGTCTAGGTCATTGGTGCTGCCAGGTCTTACTGACCTCATCAGCCTCACACTGGAACTCCCTTCTCCGCCCCTTAGCTCTTTGTACATACTCTGCAGGCTGTGGAGGGCTGCTGCTGGGTCCCTGGCTGCCAGGCCACCTTGGTGAGACCTGGGGGAAGATCCCCTAAGGCAGATATAACTTCACCCAGGGGGCTCTTTATCTCCATACATTCATGCCTGGTACCAGTGCCAGGCTCCAAACTTGGGACTCAAGTGCACTTTTCTCACACCATCCTGTCCTTTGACTGACTCCTTGTGTGTCAGGTTTTGGAGTGAATGTGCAGTCAGTGAAGCGTGCTAACCAACCCCCAAGCCAGCTCAGGCTATGTCTTGCACTCTGAACTTTCTTTCCTTCAACTGTATTTGACTTAAATTGTTTATCTAGTCTGTGTGCCTGTGAGGCCCTTTGCATCACATGTAAGCTGACCTTCCAAAAGGCTGAGGTCTTCTGTTTCAGGAGGAAGGCCAGAATCTCATCCCAGCTCCATAGGTGGAAACAAAAACTGAGACACCGAGAAGAGAAGACATTTCTCCCAAGTTCATGGCAGGGGAGGTTGGGGGGGGGATGGTTGGGAATGAGGGAGCCATGAGGCCCGCAGACTGTAGGCCTGGGAGCCAGAAAGGCTCCGAGCTGGTTCTGTCCCTAACTCTTCCTGGGAACTTGAGGACCAATTTCCTTTCCTCACAGTGGTAAGACTTGAACCAGAGCTCCTGAGGGCATCCCCTGCTAGAGTAAAAACAGCGGTTCTAGGGCCACCCTGACCACCTGGGGCTGCCCAGCCCCAAGTCTTCACGCAGCACTCACGGCTCTTCCTGGCACCAGAAGTGGTTGACAGCAAAGACAATCGCAACAAGGACCAGGAACACGGCCACCGCAATAAGGCCCTGCATCCAGGGCTGAAGGTTCCCCAGACCTGGGAAAGGAAGAGGAGATGCAGGGACACAGCAGTCTGGATACCGTGTCAGAGGCCAACAGCCTCGACAGGGCCTTGGGAGGCATCTGAATGGCCAGAGTGGACATAAGTAGTAAGGCCTGTCTACTCTCCTAAGCATGAGGGAAGGATGGGGGCTTAGAGCCTACTAGAATCTGAAGAAAACCTGAGCAGCCAAATAGGGGACATGCCTCAGGGTTTGCTTTGAGGTCCAGGCTCCCAGAGCCTCCCTCCTGCGCGCACGCGCGCACACACACACACACACACACACCCTCTACAGTCACGTGCAGGGCCCCCCTCGAAGTGCAAGAAAACAGGGACCAAAGGGTGGCCCCAGTGGCTGGCCTAGGCCCTGTCAGCTGGAAGTGGCCCCTCCTCCTCCCCCGCTGGCCCACAGCTGCCAGGCTAAAGCTGGCATCTAGCAGATCCAGTTCTTGATCGGAAAGCTTCTCTGGGAAAACTAGGAAGGGTGAGGTCTGCCCTGGGCTGCTCAGGGCTGGCTGCTCAGCTGGGGTGCAGGGAAGGAAGAGGGGTAAGATGGCAGGGGAGGGTGGGTTCCATATTGGAGTCCCTTTATCCTCTCCAGCAGGGTGGCCAGGACACAAAGGTCAGATACTAGGTTAAGGTCTAGCCTTGTACCCTTTCTACTTTTTCACCCTTGACATCAACCTCAACCCCTAAAACTTCTCAGAAGCCTCTGCCCTCAGGCCACTAGCAGCCCCAAGAAAAACCATTCTCCCCATTAGGCTGAGGCCCTCACTCTCCAAAGACAAGATACCCAGCAGCTAAGAGCCTCGAGAGGAAAGAGAGGAGAACAGGGAGGGGTCCTGCCTTTATGACTAGAGTTGTCCTATGTTACGAGAAGCTAGGCATCAAAAGATGTTTGCCTCATTCCCACTCAGTCCACCTCGATGCTCTTCTGCCTATTCTCAGCACTGTCTCTGAGGCGGAAAAGGGAGGATCCTGGAACTCTCTGGGTTATAGCCATGGCAGCCCTAGGTTAGCAACCCTGGATAGCAGAAGATACACAGTATCGCTGCTCTGCCAGGGCCATTGTTTTGGATACATCCCTCCCTACCCTGGCCAAGAAACACTGCTCAGGCCCATCACTTTTTCTGGCCAATAATGATCAGGCACTGGGAACAACCCTAGGAGGCATCTTCCCCATTTATTTCTCCTGTGGCTCTTACAGCTAACTCCTCACAAGACACCAGGGACCACCTCTGTGCCTGCTCTTGTGACTCTAGGGAGCAAGTGGCAGAGTCAAAGGCAGAAAAAAAAATGGTCTGAGACCTGTTCCTTCTTGACCCATGTAAGTTACTGGACCTCTCTGGTACTTTAGTTTCTCAGAGGGCCTCTGAGACTTGGGACTCAGAGGTATGCAAATATACATGAGCATCTTTGCCAGCGGCCCCTCCCCAACACCAGACGACTGAGTGCAAAGCCCTTCCAAACCTCCAATCTGGCAGCAGCTCTGAGAGGCAGGCGGGGTGAGGTGTACTGAGAATGAATGAAAACACTAAGTCTCAGAGCAGGGCAGTAATTTCCTCAAGACCACACAGCACAACAGAAAGAGCTTGGTGAAGAGCACACCCTTGGTGGGGCTACTCTGGAAAAAAGTGAGAAAGGGGAACTTAGGTCATGCGGGAGGCAGAGGCAAGGCTGTCTCTCTCAGTTCAAGACCAGCCTAGTCTATATTATGATTTCCAGGATAGTTGAGGATAGACAGAGAGATGCTGTCTCAAAACAACACAAAACAAAAAGACTTAGGTCAAAGCCAAGGACTTAGAACAGCTCCTACACCACAACCACCCATCCTGCCCGGAGCAAGCTTTTGAGGGTGCCTTGGGACCACTCCCAACCTCAAGTTCCTAGCCCTTGCCCTCAGTACCCAGTCATTTCTGGGGCAATTCCTGCTGTGAGGTTTGGATCTCAACTCCTGTCCCTTCCCTAAACCCCAGAGCCAACGTGTTCCCTGCTGCCCCACTTCTCACTGGAGGAAAACAAATCACAGAGCCTAAGTCAGAGGACTGTAGTTGACCCAGTGCCTGCTCCCATTCCAAAACAGGGTATCTCAGATCACCACCCCATCTCACCCTGGTCACTGTTTTCCGACCAGCCCTCTCCTCCCCACAGCCCAGGTACTCCTGTCTGATGCTACCTACCTTGTTGACAGCTGGCAGGTGCCACGGCAGAGAGCAGACCCAGTATGAGCAGGCTGAGGGCCAACATGGCTGCAGGCAGCTGTAAGGCCTTGGTCCACTGCTGGTGTTCGGACTCCTGGAGCTGCTGGAGGTCTGGGGTGTTTTTATGAGATCAGCTGGGGAGCAGTCAGGCCTTGAAGGAGAGGCACGGGATTGGGTTAGGCCGAAAGGGAGGGAGGGCGGGGGAGGAAGGGCTGGCAGGCTGGTGAAAGGAAACTGCCCTTCCTCCCATGGAAATGAGCTGCCAGGCCTGGCTGATGCCCAGCCCAACAAAGTGGCATTTAAGGTACCCCCCTCAGAAGCCAGGTGAGGAGATGGGCCCGTGAATCAGGGAAGTCCCAGCCTCCTCCAAGACCCAGCCTACCTCAGAAGTCTCCCTCTGAGCTCACCTTTCCTGGCAACGGGGCTGGGCTCCCAGGGAAAGGTGTGACACATTTTCAGTCCTGCCTTGAATGGGCTCAGTGGGTGGGGCTTCTTGGAGGACTGACAAAGAGATTAAGACATTTGGTGGCTAGCTCAAGGAGCCAGAGGAAAAGGGCTGTGACCAAAAAAAAAAAACTCAGGGAAGGCTCACCTGGCCACTTTCCCCAGAGCTATCCTACATTCTGCCCTCTCCTCACCTGTTTCTGCCCCCACCAAGCCAGACCCTGGGTCCCCACCCCACCTCACTTCACAGTCCCCAACCCTGACCAATCCAGTGGTCCCCTACACCTTTCTCATGGCCCAGTTCCACATTTCTGGTCCCTGGTAACCTGGCAGGCCTCAGACAAGATTTAACTTGGTCGGAAGCCTCAATGCCTGCCTTCAGATCTACCTCTATTCATCAGAGGAGGTTGAGCAGAGCAAAGGAAGGATGATTCCAACTGCCAGGGCCCAATCTATAGCCAGGAGTAGCTATGAAATAGTTCTTCTGTCCCCAGACACCACAGAGCCAGGCCCCACAGAAGCCCACCTCCCACTCCACAGGACACATAGTATCCACCTGACCTTCCAGACACTAAGAAGACCCAAGTGCCTACTAAAGTCTGGGGCTGACGGTCATAGTGGGTCTCCTTGCCCCAGTCACTCTAGAATATAGGAGGTGGGATGCTAGAGCAGGCTAGACCCCTTTCCTAAAGAAGGGAAGGGAAAGGATTCTCGGGCAGTCTCTTGTTGCTTGTATGGGTTGCCAAAAGGACGTTGCAAACGGCCCTTCCCAGTGGACACTCAGGTAGCAGATCTCATGCTCTCTTGGCTCCAGGCAGGTAGTCAGGAAACTTTGGAAAGCCCAGGGCACAGTCATCATGTCCATCTGTCCCTGAGTACAGAACATGGAGCCTGTGATCCAGGTCCCACACAAAGCTAAGTTCCAGAAGAGCCAGTATCAACCCAGCTTGATCAGGTTTAGAAAGGATGAGTTTGGAAATAAGGTGGCTAAGAGTGGATGGCTGTGGCATTAAACACTGGCGGTGGCACTGTGGATGATACGGGCCGGCCTGCCCGTGTGGGGGCTTCCACGGCACTGCTTGTCCTGAGTCACATTTGCCACATGCCCTAGTTCCTGTCCAAAGAAAAAAACAAAAAGAAAATCAAAGGAAAGGAAAGAAAGAAGAGGAAATGCTGGTAGAGCCAGAGAGGTCCAGAGATGACCAAACCGCCGTTCAGAGCCAGGGTGAAAGCCCTGAGCCTGCTTCCTGTGTGTGTGCACGTGTGTGTGCCTGCTTTCATGCATGTGCAGTGGGTCTGTGATACTCCAAGGGGCTGTCGGGATACCACCCACACACGTGTAACCTGTTCTTAACGTGGGCAGAGAATCTTCAGGAGCACTGAGGAGCAGGCATGACGGGCGTTAATGAACAGCCAGGGAATGGCCACCGGTTGGAATGAAAGGAATGGGGCGGCGGAATTTAACAAATATCCACCCTGCCTCCCTCATCGGTTTTAAGCAGGGGGCAGGGGACCAAGGTCAAATGCTCATTTGAGAAAATGAAAAGGTCATCAGAGATGGGAGAGGCCGACTTGGGAATGCGAGTCCTGCAGCCGCTGATGGGCTGCATCAGAGGAGGCTTTGAGCAGTGCTTGGGAGGTAGAAAAACCAGGGTGTGGTTTCTGGGCACATGACTAGCTGGAGAGGATGAGGAGTGGGTGACTCTCAGGTTAAGTTTCTGACACATGGCTTCCCCAGGATAGAGTGTGTGTGTGCGTGTGTGCACGCGCGCGTGTGTGTTTGAACTGAGGGATCAAACACAGACCCAACATACAGGTATTTCAAAGAAAGAGGAGGAAGGATGAGGCAGAAAAATGAAATCCCAGAATAGTGGGATACTCCAGCAGCCAAGGGTGGAGCGATCCAAAGAGAGGGGTGCAGAGAAGCTCCGGTGGTGGTACCCACTCACTAGCTCATGCCCTTAGGGAACACCCCAACCTTTGCCACCAGCAAGGGAGACCCAGTCTCTCTCCCCAAGCACCCCCAGCTTCCTTCCCTAAAACCCCAGCAGGAAGCAGAGACTCTGAGAACTATACTTTGGGCACAGTAAGGGAGGATGAGTAGGAAGGACACCAGGTGACCAAGGGGAGGAAACAGCTCCCAGGTCAAAGTCCCAGGCTTTAAAGCAAAAACAAGTTGTTCCGGAAAGTGGGGTGGGAGGGAGAGGGGGCGTGTGGAGGGGGTGTATGGGTGGATACTTGGCTTTAAAGCTAGGCCCCTGATTGCTGGAAGTTCTCACTCAGGGAAAGGCTTGTCTCCACAGTCTTATAAACAACATCCCTGTCCCCAAGGTAACAAAGGGATCCCTGGCTGTCTGGCTCACAGCTGGACCTGGGGTTCTCACCTCAGACAGCTGTTCCATCCTGCACTCAGGTCCTCCCTCCTGTTTCTTTCCCAGCTCTCATCTGTAATCATCTGGCCCCTAGACAAACCTTCCAGCAGACTGGAACTGGTGTGCTGATCCTCAAGAATGCCTAGTTTCCCACATACCTCCCTCCTTCCCTCCCTCAAACATCTTGCCTGACGTTCTACCTAGGGCCAGGAGGTGGCACTGTGCGGTTCCAATCCCAGGCTGGGATGCAGGCCACAATTCACAACTGAAGATTTAAGAGCTTCTCTTCTCTCTCTCTCTCTCTCTCTCTCTCTCTCTCTCTCTCTCTCTCTCTCTCTCTTTCTGTCTCTCTCTCTCTAGCCGCCTGACTCCCACCCTGTTTTCAGGGTGGGTTACAGGAAGGGAAAATTAACAGTGGCATACAACCAGTCAGTGGTGATGGCAGCGTGGCCTGTGTTGTCCCCAGAGCTCTGATGTAAAAGAAGATGATTGAGTCATTAAGGGAGGCTTCCTGCTGGTGACGCTGGGTGTGTGTGTGTGGGGGGGGGCGGTTAGTCAGGTGGTCAGACAGCACAGAAAGATATGATGGGGAAGGTAATGCACACAAAGAGCTCAGACTGAGAAAAAGCCAAGCGACACATTCAAAAAGGGTATTTAATTTCTTTCATTGTTGTTTTCGCCCTGTAGTACTAAGAATCGAATCTAAGGCCTAGCTCATGCTAAGCAAGCACTCTACCGCTGAGCTACATCTCCAGCCCTCAAGGTGGATGTCCAGCATACAAAGGAAAAGTCCTCTTCACGCATTCTTGTAATATCCTCCCTGTTAGTCTGTGCTCTAAGCCTGAAAATTCCTGGGGACTGTCTCATTTGGGCTACTTCTGGTCCATAAAATAATGTTCAAACTTTTGCCCAGGTGTCTGAGGGGCAAGACAGTCAGCCCTCCTCTTCAGCAGGCTCAGGGTCTCCTGTCCCATGACCTGATCCACACAGGACATAGCCCTCTGCCTGGAGTGCTTTCTTCAAGTCCCTCCTAGCAAAGTGGCCTTCCAAGTCTTGCCTTAAAGGTCACTTTCTCCAGGGAGACTTCTTTGATGTCCCTTCACCTCACCTTCCTGCGTTCACAGCTATTCTCACAAACTGCAACGCCATATGATTGATGTGTTTGTCATTTCATTTAGTAGCTATAACCTCTAAGGACAGACATTTCTCTCTCTCTCTCTCTCTCTCTCTCTCTCTCTCTCTCTCTCTCTCTCACACACACACACACACACACACACACACACACACACACACACACACTTTTTTTTTTTTATATAAATATTTATTTATTATGTATACAGTGTTCTGCCTGCATGTATGCCTGTACTCCAGAAGAGGGCACTAGATCTTATTCTAGATGGTTGTGAGCCAACATGTGGTTGCAGGAATTGAACTTAGGACCTCTGGAAGAGCAGCCAGTGCTCCCAACCTCTGAGCCATCTCTCCAGCCTTTTGTGTTTTATTGTTGTTGTTGTTGTTGTTTGTTTGTTTTTGTTTTTGTTTTTCCTCCAGCACACATCATTGAGTACAATGCCTACACACACAGTTTTGTTTTGTTTTTGTTTTTCAGATACAGGGTTTCTCTGTGTAGCTTTGGAGCCTGTCTTGGAACTC
>CABHPQ010110673.1:0-21413 GCA_902168405.1 Peromyscus aztecus
ATCCTGCCATTTAACACACTGAAAACAAAGCTCCGAGAAGTCCTGCAACTCGTGGGGCTAAGTCATCCATATCCTGATCCTTATTTCCTGGCCTGCCTCCTATTCTGGCCAGAAAACCAAGAGTTAGATCAAGATTCCACACTCATAGAAAAGTATGTCTCATCCCTGAATCGATCCTTCAGGAGACAGTACAAGCGCATGTGCAGGTCCAAGCAGCCGAGCACACTGTTCTACCTGGGGCAGAAGAAAGGGCTGAACAGTCTTGTTCACAAGGCCGAAATCGAGCGGTACTTCAGTGAAGTACAAGATTCAAATTCCTTCTGGCAGAGTGGAGTAGTGTGGGAAAAGAGGGAAGTCAAAGATCTCCTTCGCCTACAGTATGGTCAGGCTGAAGGCAAGCTAATCTCTGTAGAATATGGAACAGAGGCAAAAATAAAAATACCAGTGACTTCTGTGTACTCGGGTCCACTCAGAAGTGGAAGGAACATCGAGAGAGTGTCCTTCTACCTAGGATTTTCCATTGAGGGCCCTCTGGCATACGGCATAAAAGTGATCTAAGGAGGTACATTAGTCCAAAGGTGTAAATTTACATCTATTTTTGTACTCACTCTTTCTAGTCCATAGCATTTGCATGACATTATTGGCTTAACTATAATCACAGTTTGCTTCTTTTTCTCTAATCTGTTATGAAGACTTTGTAGGACAGGAAATTATCCATACCACAGCACTTAGCCCACAGCAGCTTCAATCATTCCATATCCTAAATACGCATTCCCAGATTGACGTATTTAGTTGAGATGTTTCAGTTGGTTTCTATGAGTCACATTCCAGATGGTCAATAAAGTCTATGTAAATTAAATCACCTTTCTGAATTATTTCTTCACTGTGACACCCGAGATACAAAGAAGAAGAATGTGAAAGTGGTGCTGGAGAGAGAGCTCAGCAGTGGAGAGCACTGACCGCTCTTACAGAAGATCTGAGTTCAGTTCCTTCCACCCACATCAGTCAGCTCACAACCACCTAAGCTGAGAATGAGGGGATCTAATGCCCTTCTGGCCACCACTGACACCAGTGCTCACATGCACATTCTGTCTCCCTTTCTTTCTTTCTCTGTTTCCTCTTACACACACACACACACACACACACACACACACACACACACACACACAATTAAAAATAAAATTTAATCAAACAGAGTTTCAAAGATTTCTGCTCTGGAAGAGTGAGAATGTGTGTGTGTGTGTGTGTGTGTGTGTGTGTGTGTGTATAAAGGCATCACCAAGGCAGATTTCTCTGTCTTAAAAGCTGCCACAGAGTTTCACTCACCTCACCTTGATGTTAGTAAAAGCTTCTGTGGAAAGTAAATACATTGCTCCTCACTCTCCATTGAACCCAATACTTGCACAGGTGCACACACACAATTCCTCTCCACCTCTTTCTTTACTTTAGGAATGCAAAGGAGAAAGGAACAAAATTCAAACTGTCCTTGTTTGAATTCACCCCATTCTAAGCCCTGAGTGAGCATGCTCCGAAGTCTTTTCTCGCCTCCTTTGAAGGTTACACTGTTCCCCAACTAGATTTAGATCCCAGTTCTCTTGCCTTCTTTTTCTTTTTTCTTTTTGGAGCTGAGGATTGAACCCAGGGCCTTGTGCTTGTTAGGCAAGCGCTCTACCACTGAGCTAAATCCCCAACCCCATTTTTACTCTACTTCTCAACCTGTTCTGGGTGCTTGCTGTGCTCCCTCCAAGACTGTCTTATTTTCACCCAACCTTCTCCAAATGGCTATTCTGATTTGAATTGTGCTTCACAATCCTATTCCAGAGCAACCTCCACCTGGAACTCTTCTCTGGCCACCCACAGTCCCTGCCTGATTGGTGGCTCCTCACAGCAGTATAGCACATTTCTAGTACAAGGCATGGCATCTCAGAAGTTCATTCACAAGTATTTGCTAGCCAGAGTAGCTTCAAACAGCATTCCAGACCTTGGAATTTGAAAGCTACCTGTTGCCAATAAAACAAAAGACATGGTAAAAAAGGCACATGTATGGTAAGTGGAAAATAATATATAGTATATACACACATATACGCTCCATCTCTATATCTTCTTAATGGTAACCTAGCTACTCCTGACGCCATGCTTCTTGTCATCCAGAAGGCTGTGCCCTGTCAGGGTTCTTATTTCCACTGAATCTGGAAGTGCTTACATAGTCCACAAGCACATCCTATTTCTAGGAGCCACATGTACGTCTGCCTCTGCTCCTAACTGCCCTCTTCCTCTACACTCCACCTCTCCATCTGTTAACAGAGTCCCCCAAGCAGCGCTCTCTGAACTTCTGTAGATGAGGTTTATCCCCAAGTTCCTCACAAGGCTGCTAAGACTAGGCTGTAGCATTTAAAGTAAGACGTCCTGAGACATGATACAGAGGGGACTTATAAAGAAAGGATGAAGAACTTTAGATGTTCCTGTGAGCCACAACAGTCCTTATGTCACTAGGGCACAAAGACCTCCCTGCAGGTTCTTGGTCTTGTTAAAAGAATTTGAAGAGTGACTCAGAAGAGAACTCATGGACAGTTTACTGGGAATCAGAGAGAACAGGCCAGGGAAGCTGGAGATCTTGGCAGCTGCCAGGACGAGGGACACAGAAGGTGGGAAGTGAGAGAAAGTTAACACCTTAAATAGAGTCCAAGAAAGGGATAGCCCTAAAGATAAGGGGAACACTCCAGGGAAGTCAAAGAGCTCACTGCCCAGGGCCTTTGTTCCTGTAACTTTATTGAAGGAGATAAAACTGCCCTCTTTTCAGAGTGACCCTGGCTTTGGGCATAAAAGCAGCTCTCCACCCTGTCAGGACAACCAATGAGGAAACATTTACCCTCCGTATTATTTATTTTAACCTTGAAGTAGTTGCTCCAGGCAGCCTACAACCCAGATGTGCCTAACCTAAGAAAGAAAAACAGCTGTTTGTCACTTTCACCTCCAGTTTGTTGCTTTGGAGTTAGTCTAAACTTTTGACACCTTTGAGTCTGCCATTGGTTGATCTTTAACATGTGATCAGTGGAAAGCAGCTAGTGGATCTTTATCACTTATAAAGCCATCCCTGGTTTCTTTTTAATCTGGCCACAATAAAATCTAGGTTTGGAATAAAAGCAGTTTGGAGACATTATATTATGGTACTTGAAATCTAGTTCCTTAAAAAAATTTTAGTGCCTGACTATGATGATTACTCATGTCAGCTCAAGGCTTAGGAGGCAAGCCTCAGGGCACACCTCTGAAGGGCTGTCTAGATTAAAGACAGCTTTAATAATGTTAGCTTCTGGGATAGTTGGAGGGATTGTCTTGATTTCCTGGGCAGGGAGTAGGGATGGCAGACTGTGTAAGAGACAGGGCAAGCTGAGCATTATCATACATGCATTCAGTCATTGCTCGCTGTTCTCAGAGTGCATGCCATGTGACCAGTTCTCTCAGACCTCTATGACTGTGACTTCTCAGCCATGGTGAACTGTAACCTGGAATTGGAGCCTAAACAACTCGTCTGCCTTAAGTGCCTTTTTTCAGAGTATATTATCAAAGCAAAAGGAAAGGAAACTCTACCTAGAAGGAACTCACCGACCACCGACCACACCATGTCTCACAGCGCAAGCTAACTTACTGAAATCCGTGTGTCACACGTGGTGCCTGGGAAGAAGATGACTGCACCTGGTCCTTTTTGTCTTTCTCTTCCTGCCAACCTCCCCTGTCACTCAGAGGTCATATGGCTCCTCCAGGAGGTTTCACAAAGGACTAGCCTGTCCTCTCCTCAGCTGCCATTTCAACAACTGTGTGATAGGCTAATCTTTGCTTATATCTTCCAAGTGTGATAAAGCCCATACCACCCTGGAAGGAGAGCAATTTTATATTCCATCAATAAAATGACAAGGAATAATTATAATTATTGTTATATTTTTCCTTAAAAGAAATATTTTCTGTGCCTTTTTGTTGGTATTCTCCTTCCTCTATCCCTATTATTCTTAGGTTTGGTCTTTTCTTGGTGTCCCAGATTTCTTGGACATTTTGTGTTATGACATTTTGGCTTTGGTATTTTCTTTGACTGAGGAATCCATTTCCTCTATTGTATCCTCCACACTAGAGATCCTCTCTTTCATCTCTCGTATTCTGTTGGTTATGCTTGCATCTGTGTTTCCTGTTCGTTTACTCAGATTTTCTATTTCCAGCATTCCCTCTGTTTGTGTCTTCTTCATTGTTTCTATTTCGCTTTCAAGGTCTTGAACTGTTTCCCTCACCTGTTTAATTGCTTTTTCATGGTTTTCTTTAAGGGATTCATTGCTTTCTTCCAATTTTTTATTTGTCTTTTCCTCTATTTCTTTATAGATTTCTTCCAATTTTTTGTCTTTTTCTCAATTTCTTTATTGATTTCTTTCACGTTTTTGTTTGTCTTTTCCTCAATTTCATTTTTCATTTTTTCTTGAAAGGCCTCTAACATCTTCATGATGCTAGATCACTTTCTTCTGCTTCTGCTTTCATCTACCTTGTGATGTTCAGGTCTTGCTATTGGAGGAGGGCTAGGTTCTGGTGATGCTGTATTGCTCTTTGCATTGTTGTATGTACTTCTGCCTTGAGGTCTGCCCATTTCCTACTCTAATAGGTATAAGAGGTGCCTGTGTCTGAGGGAGTTGCTGTTGGTCCACTCTGTGCTTGTTGTGTCTGTGTCTCAGGGGGCCCTTCTGGGTATAATCTTAGCTCTTGGTCTAATTGGAGCAGATACCTTCTGTGTCTCAGTGAGCTGCTCTTGGGTCAACCCAAGCTAGTTGATTCTGTGAGTCATGGATCCATTCTTGGTCTTATCAGGACTCTTGGTCTAGTCAGGACTGACAGATTCTGTGTTTCAGGAAGCCTCTCTTGGTCCAATGAGAAGTGGCAGATTCTACTTCTCAGAAAGCCACTCTTGGTCTAATGAGGGCTGGCAGTTTCCCTGTCTCATGAGGTTACTGTTGGTTGAATGACATCTCTTTGTTCAATGAGAGCTCTCTCTCTAGGCCCATGAGAGCTCTAGCCCTGGATGAGAGCTGGGGGTTGGTTTCCAAGCCTCTGGAAGTGGCTGGGGTCTCAGGCAGATGGTTATGGGGGCAGGGCATGTAGATTGCAGGGTCCGCTGAGGGGTCTTGGTGAAGGGGGAGCCTTCCTGCAGGAGCTCTGCCTACTGACCAGCAACTGGGGCCAAGTTGGGCAGGTGTTCCCAGGGAACAGCTGGGGCCCAGGGATGGGTTTTAGGGGCCGGCCTCACTGGGTATCCCTTAAAAGAAATAAACATAATATCACTCCACCCCAATTAACAAGGTCTTAGGATACTGTGTGGGGAAGTTCAGTGTCTCCTTTTAGAGTACTTTTTGATTTGGACTATAACAACTAAGAGCTCATGAGAATGTTCGATCCAAAACAAATGCAGTCCTCCTTCAAAGGCAAATTCAGCTCCCAACTACAAAATGATAGTGGGGCTAAATTCCAGCTTATTCTGTTTCATTCTATGTCATCAAGGAAACATGAAAGAAAAAAATTATTAGAGTGAGTATTTACCAGTTTGTGATTCTCCTTGTTAATCCTACTTTCTCTTTCTTCAACCCCCTCCTCTCTTGGACTCAGCAACCTCCTATCACCCACCAAGCTCCAAGAAAATGGCAGGTTAAAACAACTCATCAGATCAACCACCAGCATGTTTTACCATTTGGAAGAAGAGTCAACCCAGAAGCTAGTGAGTAAAAGCCAGCATGTAGACCTGAGACAGGCTTGCGGTGGGACCTTCACTCTGCTAGTCATTGCCGGTTTGGTGAGGTGGGTTATTAGATTGGTTTTGATTACTATGGTTGATTTTAGGAAGACAGGATCTTGTCATGGAACCCCAACTGACCAGATACAAGGTAGCCCATGAAGACTTCCGTCTGCCTCAGCATCCAACAGCTGATATTGCAGGTGTGTGCCAGCACATCTGGCTTCTTAGTTTGTTTCCACAGAAGTAGTGCAGTGATTTCTTCATTTGTAAACTGGGGAAGCAAACTAGTTACAAGCACTTGATGAGGATTAGCTTTTATACACAAGAACTTGTACAATAGATGGTCCCTTGAAGACTTATTTTCCTTCCTATGTGTTTCAGGCTCATCCATGTTACACCACACACCAGCATTTCACTCCTTTTTATATGGCAAAATGTTTTCACTCCATGGCTGCACATTCTTACTAGTTCTCTGAAATTTTTTACACAATACGTTTTAATCCTATTTACCTCCTCTCCTGACTCCTTCAGATTCACCCCCCTCTTCTTCCCTACTCACCCGACTTTGTGGCCTCTTTTATTTTTACCCTATCAAATCAAATTTGTGATGCCCATATACTCTTGGATGTGTGGCCTTCCAGTGGAGTACGGTTGACCAATCAGGGGCCACACTCTTAAAGAAAGCTGATTCTCCCTGTCTCAGCAGCTATCAAATACCAACAGCTCTTTGTCTGAAGGTGGAACTTTGTGCCCACACCTCCTCTCCACCCTAAGATTTGATCTGTCTGAAGCTTGCACAGTTCTTGTGAATTCTGTTATTACCACTGTGGAATTCCCCTGCTGTGTCCAGAAGACAGTGTTTCCTTGTAGCTATCCACCACCTCCAGTTCTTGCACTTTTTCCTCCCCCTCTTCCACACTGATCCCTGAGCCTTTCAGGGAAGGAGTGTGGTAGACTTGTGGGTCCCTGCAAACACTACAAACTGAAGAGTGTAGCTGAAAGTTTTTCTGTGGCCCACCTGGCCCACGGTCAGGTCATATCTCTCTCACCTGCCAGTCCCACAGCCACTTGGACCCAAATAAACACACACAAGATATTATTTTTAAACCATGTCCATGGCAAGCTTCTTGTTATCTAGTTCTTATATCTTAAATTAACCCATTTCTATAAATCTATACTTTGCCATGTGGCTCATGGCTTACCAGCACCTTTACATCAGGCTTCTTCTGGCAGTAGCTAGCAGCATCTCCCCTGCTCTGTCTTCTTCTTTCCCCTCTCTCTCTTTAGAATGTCCTGCCTAACCTTATTCTGACTCACCATTGGCCAAACAGCTTTATTTATCAACCAATCAGTGCAACACATTTTCACAGCATACAGAATGGCATCACCCATCATTTCCGTATTCTTTCTATTCAAAAGGAAGGTTTTATCTTCAACACAGCAAAATTACATATAACAAAACAGTTATCAAGCAAGAAATACAGTTATAATATCTAGTCTATTTGTATTTGGCAAAATTAAAGAAAATATTTTATCATCTATCCTATATTTGTGAGTCTAAAGTTTTACATCTACCTTTTCTCTTATCATAAGCAAGGAAAACCATAATCTTCAACTACATCAAAGACCCCAGAAGGATAGAATATTATCTAAGTAAACAGGAAGAGCATTGTAAGCAACTTCCAAAATTCTAGAATGACAGAGACAGCTGGCAGCCCTGTCAGTCACCTGAAGTTTCTCAGTATTGTTGGTGCATCCATCTTCAGCCCATAGGCCTAGTCTCTCAGTCATTTATTCCCTCTCTGTCCTGTAGATTGTCTGGCACTTTCTTCTGTGAAGCAGGAACCTCAAGAACCATCTTGCCTTGCAAAATTTAGTGGTCACCTTCCTAGGGGTCCTGCATGTCCAGTTCATGCAACATTTTGTCAAGCAGTCCAGGCAAGAACAGTTTCTTGCCCAAATGTCTATTTTTGCCAAGAAGAGGATAAACTCCATATAGAGTGTCTTTGATGCCAAACTTTCTCTTTGAAGTAAATGGTGCTGCCAGGAGCAGATGTGTCTCATAGTCCAGAAAAATCTGAGTTTTTTAAAACACTTTAAATGCCATATTCTGTAGGTCTTTGAAGTGTTTGAAGATTACCAACCTAACTGAATTATATCTATATATACCTAGAAAACTTAACATGACTATAAGTTTGGCTATCATAGAAGACTAATTATTAATCTATATTTCTTAATTATCTATTATAATTTAAATGAGTTATATAAACATAATACCTTAAACAAGAGTAGAAATATACAGACAGTATAACAAAATTAACTTTACATTTGTATCAATAAACTAAAATCTATATCAATGTAAAACATTTTAAACAAGTTGCTCTTTATAAGTAGGTTCAACAATCCACCCTTTTATCCTATCATATCTACATCATATATTTCCATATCATAACCCCCTTTCTACTTTTAGAAAGAGATTGACTATGACCAATAATGATTTGTTTAAAAAATCCTAAACAAAGACAAACATCCATAATCCATTTGGGGGAATGAGGGCATAGTGTTCTAGGATCCTTCCTGCTGATAGGGGCTGCTGGTAGTCTTACAGGGATCCTGAGAAAATTCGAGATAATGCTCAAGTCCTGGGAAGACCGGCTATAACTTTTGTTGATAGGCACCATCCGTTAAGATTCAGGAGGTCTAGCTTGATCAAATCTGATCCATCTTAACCTAGAACACATCCATAGCCTCTTGCTTCCTGTGGAAACAAAAGCAGAGCCTCCTTTCCAAAGCAACATATCCTTAGATCCAAATTTTGAAGTCAAGATAATTTTAAAATATATATATTGATTTAACTCTAGCCTTTACAATCAAATGTCTTTCTGCAGTTAAAAATGCCAAAGACAATATAATCCAGACTCTGTGTGATTTCCATCTATACGTGGCTTATTTTTTATATTACCTTTACTCTATCTTTAAAGACTTTATTTTTTAAAACTATTTCTTTATATAATTGTCTATATTCATTTTCTTCTCTCTTCCAAGGCTATGTACATTTCTACACACACTGTGAACCACTTAAAGTCTTATTCCATCTGAATCTGACTTATTGTGAATCTATAATCCTTCTCTGACCAGAAAAGATTTTAAACTGCTAAACTGCATTTTTAGGACTGAAGCAGCAGCCTTGGTTGCTGACTCAGCCCATTTCAGCTTTTCAACATGGCTGAGAAAATTCATCTCCATGCTCTGGGAGCCATGCTCTCCTCTGACTCTGGAAGGCAATGGGTCTGTGCTTCTATCAAAGCAGCCGGTAGCCCAGAAACCTCTTTTACTTTCTTTTTCTTTCTTTCTTTCTTTCTTTCTTTCTTTCTTTCTTTCTTTCTTTCTTTCTTTCTTTCTTTCTTTCTTTCTCTCTCTCTCTCTCTCTCTTTCTTCCTTCCTTCCTTCCTTCCTTCCTTCCTTCCTTCCTTCCTTCCTTTCTTTCTTTCTTTATTTCTTTATTTCTTTATTTATTTATTTTTATTTATTTATTTTTCTGTACTACCAAAGGCTGAATCCACCACATAGCATACTGAGCAGCTTGGAGATACCTCTGTTTACCGGGGCAGGAATCTGACATGCTGCAGGTCAAGTCCACATGCTGTGAACCCACCATAGAGTGGCTGCAGCTAGCCTGAAAGACACAACTAGGAAGGTGTTTTTAGCTCGATTTTAGATTTTTTTTTTAAAGCTTTCTCAGGTTTTAGGTGGAAACTCTTGCCCCACGTTTTGGTGCCATTTGTAGCTGAAAGTTTTCCTGTGTCCCACCTGGTCCACAGAAAGAACAAACCTCTCTCACTCACAGGTCCTGCAACTGCTTGAACCCAAGTAAACACACAGAGGCTTATATTACTTACAAACTGTGTGATCATTAGCTCAAGCTTATTACTGACTAGCTCTTTCACTTAAATTAACCCCAAATTCTCATTTATGTTTAGCCATGAGGCTTGGTAGCTTTTCTCAGTTCTGCCTTCACATCTTGCTTCCTCTGTGTCTGGCTGGTGGTGCCTGACCCAGTCTTCCTCTTCCCAGAATTCTCCTTGTCTGCTCATCCTGCCTATACTTCCTGTCTGACTACAGGACAATCAGCATTTTATTTATCAACCAATCAGAGCTACACATTTTCACAGAATACAGAATGACATCATCCATCAGAAGAGGATCAATCTATATGAGGCAAGAAGGAAATCTGAGTCAACAAGTCATAGTTAGCCACTGTCCTTTCAAACTTCAAGAGTGAATCTGATCAGTTTATTTTGACATATTTAAGCACAGTGTAACTTTGGAAAAATGTTTCCTAGTGACAATTATCCCAACAATACTTGAAGTACGATGACATTGAAACTCCTTTGCAAAGTCTTTTGCAGAGCACCTCTGACCTCTTCCTTAAGAATGGGTTCTATTGACTGAGAAGCAATGCTCAGGATAAGGGTCTAGGGAGGAAGGATCTGAAAAGAGCATAATAGTAGACTCTTTTGCAAAATACATGTGACCTCTTCCATAAGAATGGTTCTGTTGACTGAGAAACAATACTCAGAAGTCTGGGATACACACAACATTGTGGGGAAATCAGTGAAGCCTGGCCCTACACTAAAATATCACTAGGCTATTAATAACATCCACTCTCAGCCTTCTAGGTAGAAACCAGATGTAAATACATTTTTTTGAAGAGAGAAGCCTGTGAGTTTAACATCACTGATTTCTCTAATGCTATCTGTGAGCATGAAGACCTCTTGTATTTCTATATATAGATGTCCCATGTGTTGAATCTACCACAGTCTTATTACATTCTCTACAACTTGACCAACTGTGGGTCCATAAGTCAATCACCATGTACTGCAAATAGGTGCTCCTCTGATAATAGTTCAGAGATGGATTAATCTATGGGTATAAAGATAAATCATTAAGAGTCAGTTTATTACTATGTCCATTTAGTAGACTAATAGTAGTAGATCTTACCTAGAGTTTATGACCTGTCTAGCCACATTTTTTTTTGTCTACCAATGGTGCCAGGTTTGGGTTTCATCTTGTGGAGCAGCACTTAAATCCAATCAAAAGGGATTGTTTTCTCTCGGGATGTTGATGCCGTTATTGCACCAGTGTGCAAGCCTTTACTGGCTAGTCATTATTGTAGCTTCTATGGTTCATAATTGAGTAAGAGTGATGTTTGTCCTGACATGAAGCCTGTTTCACTCCTTTCAGACTTTGTCTAAGGAGATATAGTCACTAATATGATGTTTTCCCACACTGTTTGTTTCATTCTGTTTTACATACTCAATCTCACATGTAGATATGTTACATGACTTTAAATAAACAGTAATTTCATAACAGTTTGGAAACAAGAAACTATTAATTGATTCCATGCTCTACCAGAGACCATGCCAGATACCAGTAGTCCAGGTAGGCCACCAACCAGCAGAACTTCCTTACTCTCTCACTGCCCCCCCAATGCAAGTCCCAATCACAACTCTCTCTGTGTCACCATGTCCCAGCCCCCAAGACAGGCAGAGACCCTCTACAGAGGCCATTCTGGCCACAAGAAGTCCAGCTCCCAACTCAAGTAGAGACCTCATGCTCAACCGCAGGCCATTCTGGCAAGAAGAACAGAGAAGAAACAGAAGCCAAGAAAAAAACCTCCATCAAAGAAAAACAAACTCAAAAGATGACACCTAGACCTATAATCACCCCAAATTCAAATGCCTAGAAGCCAGCATAAGAACACAATCAACAACAGCCAGGACAATATGTCACCACCAGAGCCCAGGTATACTATTACAGCAAACCCTAAACATTTTAACACATGTGAAACACAAGAAAAAGGCCTTACACCAACTTTATGAAGATGATTGAGGCCCTTAAAGAGGAAATGAATAAATCACTTAAAGAAATAGAGGAAAAATAAACAAAAATTTGGAGATAATGAATGAATCCCTTAAAGAATGCCAAGAAAAAACAGTTAAAAGAAATGAGTAAAACTCTCCAAGACCTGAAAATGTAAATAGAAACTATAAAGAAAACACAAACTGAGGAAATTCTGGAAATGGAAAATCTAGGTAAGTGAACAGGAACTACAAACACAAGTATCACCAACAGAATACAAAAAAAATGGAAGCGAGAATCATAAGTGTTGAAAATATGATAGAAGAAATAGATACATCAGTCAAAGAAAAATTTAAATCTAAAAAATTTCTATCACAAAACATCCAGGAAGTCTGAAACATTATGAAAAGACCAAACCTATGAATAATATGAATCGAAGGAGAGGAATCCCAGCTCAAAGGCTCAGAAAATATTTTCAACAGAATCATAGAAGAAATTTTTCTGAGCCTAAAGAAGGAGATGTTTATAAAAGTATAAGAAGCAAATAGATTGAACCACAAAAGAAAGTCTTTTGTTTCTGTTGCTGTTGAAATCCAGCTCTACTCCATAGTGGTCTGATAGGATGAAGGAGGTTATTTCACTTTTCTTTTATCTGTTGAGACTTGCTTTGTGATTGAGTATTGTTCAGTTTTAGAGAAAGTTCTGTGAGGTGTTAAGATACCCCACTGCATGATAATCAAAACACTGATCATACAGAGCAAAGGAAGAATATTAACAGCTGCAAGGGAAAAATGACTAAGTAACATAAAAAGGCATACCTACTAGAATTATACCCTACTTCTCAATGGATACTCTAAAATGCCAGAAGGACTTGGACAGATGTCCTGGAGACTCTAAGAGACCATAATGCCAGCCCAGACTTCTATACCCAGAAAAACTTTCAATCACCATAGAAGGAAAAAACAAGATATTCCACGATAAAGTCAAATTTAAACAGTATTTATCCACAAAACCTGCCTCACAGAAGATATTAGAAGGAAAACTCCAATGGAGGGAGGTTAACTACACCCATGAAAACACAGGAAATATTTTCTCACCAGCAAAACCAAAAGAAGGGAAGCATGTGGTTGCACATGCACACATACACCACACACACACACACACACACACACACACACAAACACAAACACACACTCACACTATCAACAACAACAACAAAAAGGAATTAACAGTCATTAGTTATTGATATCTATCAACATTAATGGACTCAATTCCCCAACAAGAAGATATGACTAACAGAATGGATACAAAAACAGGATCTATTCTTCTGTTGCACACAAGAAACATCAAAAATAGACATTACCTAAGAGTTAAGGGCTGGAAAGAGATTTTCCAAGAAAATGGACTGAAGAAACAAACTGGTATAGCCATTCTAATATCTAACAAAATAGAATTCAAACCAAAATTAATCAAAAGAGATGAGGAAAGAGACTTCATATTCAACAAAGGAAAAATCCAAAAAAGTGATGTCTCAATTCTGAACATCTGTGCCCCAAATATAAGGACACTCATATTTGTAAAAGAAATATTACTAAAGCTTGAATCACACAATGACCCTAACACATTTATAGTGGGAGATCTCAATACCCTACTCTCACAAATGGACAAGTCATCCAGACAAAAACTGAACATTGTAATAAAAGAGATAACAAATGTTATTTTTTTTTAAAAAAAATGGACCTAGCAAACATCTACAGAACATTTCATGCAAACACAAAGTACCTTTTTCTCGGCACCTCACAGAAATTTCTCTAAAATTGAACACATACTCAATCACAAAGCAAGTCTCAACAAATAAAAGAAAAGTGAAATAACCTCCTTCATCCTATCAGCCCATTATGGATTAGAGCTGGATTTCAGCAGCAACAGAAACAACAGAAAACCTACAAACTGAACAACTCTCAACTGAGTTACCACTGGGTCAAGGAAGAAATGAAGAAAGAAATTAAAGATTTCCTAGAATTCAATGAAAGGGAAGACACAACATATCCAAACTTATGGATCACAATGAAAGCAGTACTAAGAGGAAAGTTCATAGTACTAAGTGACTGCATAAAGAATTTGAAGTAGTTTCATACTATCTAATTAACAGTACACATGAAAACTCTAGAACAAAAAGAAGCAAACACACCCAAGAGGAGTAGATGGCAGGAAATAATCAAACTGAGGACTAAAATGTATACAAATTGAAACAAAGAAAACAGTACATGGAATCAATGAAACAAAGAGTTGGTTCTTTGAGAATATCAACAAAATAGACAAACCCTTATCCATACTAACCAACAGGCAGAGAGAGAATATCCAAATTAACAAAATCAGAAAGAAAAGAGACATAACAACAGACACTGAGGAAATCCAGAGAATCATTAGATCACACTTCAAAAACCTGAACTCCAGAAAAATGGAAAATCTAAAAGAACTAGACAAATTTCTTGATAGATACAACATACCAAAATTAAATCAAGATCAGATAAACAACGTAAATAGACCCAAAACCCAAAAGGAATTAGAAGCAGTCATTAAAGGTTTCCCAACCAGAAAAAGGCCAGGGCCAGATGGTTTCAGCACAGAATTCTACCAGACTCTCAAAGAAGAGTTAATATCAATACTCTTAAAATTATTCCACAAAATAGAAACAAAAGCAGCATTGCCAATTCATTTTATGAGGCCAGTTACCCTGATGCCCAAATCACACAAAGACTCAACAAAGAATGAGAACTACATATCGATTTCCCTCATGAACATGGATGAAAAAATATTCAATAAAATTCTCACAAACTGAATCCAAGAACACATCAAAAAGATCATCCAACATGACCAAGTAGGAATCATCCCAGAGATGGAGGGATGTTCAATATACAAAAATCAATCAATGTAATTCACCATGAAAACAAACTGAAAGAAATATATATATATATATATATACATATACATATATATATATATATATCAGTAGATGCTGAACAAAAAAGTAGGTGCTTGGACAAAATCCAACACCCCTTCATGATAAAAGCATTGAAGAGATCAAGGATACAAGAGCCAAAAGTGTACAATGGAAAAAAGAAAGCATCTTCAACAAATGGTGCTGGCATAACTGGATATCAACTTGCAGAAGGCTGCAAATAGATCCATATCTATCACCGTGCACAAAACTTAAGTCCAAGTGGATCAAAGACCTCAACATAAATCCAGCTACTCTGAACCTGCTAGAAGAGAAAGTAGGAAGTAGTCTTGAACGCATC
The DNA here is from genome assembly GCA_902168405.1 of Peromyscus aztecus. Taxonomy (NCBI): domain Eukaryota; kingdom Metazoa; phylum Chordata; class Mammalia; order Rodentia; family Cricetidae; genus Peromyscus; species Peromyscus aztecus. The sequence goes on from CABHPQ010110673.1 coordinate 14,926, forward strand.
GGCATAGGAGATCGCTTCCTAGGTATAACACCAGTAGCTCAGACACTGAGAGAAACAATCAATCAATGGGACCTCTTGAAACTGAAAAGCTTTTGTAGAGCAAAGGACACAGTCAATAAGACAAAGCGACAGCCTACAGAATGGAAAAAGATCTTCACCAACCCCACATCTGACAGAGGACTGATATCCAGAATATATAGGGAACTCAAGAAATTAAACATCAAAATTCCCAACAGTCCAATTAAGAAATGGGCTATAGAACTAAACAGAGAATTCTCAGCAGAGGAAACACAAATGGCTGAAAGACATTTGAGGAATTGCTCAACATCCCTAATCATTAAGGAAATGCAAATCAAAACAACTCTGAGATACCACCTTACGCCAGTCAGAATGGCTAAAATCAAAAACACTGAGGACACCTTATGCTGGAGAGGATGTGGAGCTAGGGGAACTCTCCTCCACTGCTGGTGGGAATGCAAGCTGGTACAGCCACTGTGGAAATCAATATGGCGCTTTCTTAGAAAATTGGGAATCAATCTCCCCCAAGATCCAGCTATACCACTCTTGGGCATATACCCAAGGAATGCTCAATCATACCACAAGGGCACTTGCTCAGCTATGTTCATATCAGCATTATTTGTAATAGCCAGAGCTTGGAAACAACCTAGATGCCCTTCAACCGAAGAATGGATAAATAAACTGTGGTACATATATACAATGGAATACTACTCAGCAGAGAAAAACAATGACATCATGAGGTTTGCAGGCAAATGGAGGGATCTAGAAAAAATCCTCCTGAGTGAGGTAACCCAAACTCAGAAAGACAAACATGGTATGTACCCACTCATAGGAGAATACTAGTTGTGGAATAAGGATGACTGGACAGCTACTCACAACACCAGGGAGGCTACCTGGATAGCAGGACCCCAGGAGAGACACGGGGATCGCCCAATGACGGAGAAATGGATGAAATCTACATGAACAGTCTGGACGTGAGTGGGGGTGGTGAGGGGCGGGGGGCAAGGGAATGAGAACTTGGGGGAGCGGGAGGTCCCAACTGGATCAAGAACAGAGAGGGAACACAAGGAATGTTCGTGAGAGATGAAGACCACATGAGAATAAGAAGAAGCAGAGTGCTGGAGAGGCCCACAGAAATCCACGGAGATGCCCCCACAATAGACTACTGGCAATGGTCGAGAAATAGCCTGATCAGACCTACCCTGGTGATAGGATGGCCAAACACCCTAATTGTTGTGCTAGAAACCCCATCCAGTGACTGAGGGAACTAGAATCAGATATCCACGGTCAGGCCCTGGGTGGAGCTCCAGGAGTCCAATTAGCGAGAAGGAGGAGGGTTTATGTGAGCAGGAGTTGTTGGGACCAGGGATGGATGGAATACAGGGACAAGTGACCAAATGAACGGAAACACATGAACTGTGAACCAAAGGCTGAGGGGTCCCCAACTGGATCAGGCCCTCTGAATGGGTGAGACAGTTGATTGGCTTGATCTGTTTAGGAGGCATACAGGCAGTTGGACCGGGTCCTGTGCTCAGTACATGTGTTGGCTGTTTGAAACCCGGGGCTTGGTAGAGACCCTTGGCTCAGCCTGGGAGGAGGGGGCTGGACCTGCCTAGGCTGAGTCCACCAGGTCGATCTCAATCCTCGGGGGAGTCTTTGCCTCGGAGGAGATGGAAATGGGGGGGGGGGGGGGGGGGGGCAGGGCGGGAGGAGGGAGAACGGGGAATCTATGGCTGATATGTAAAGTTGAATTATGTTATAAAATAAAATAAATTCAAAAAAAAAGAAAAAAAGAAACATATCTAAACATAACAAAAGCAATATATAGCAAGCTGACAGTCAACATCAATTAAATTGAGAGAAACTTAAAGCAATTCCACTAAAACCAGGAACAAGACAAGGCTGTCCACTTTCTCTATATCTATTCAATATAGCAATTAAAATTCTAGAGCAATAAAATAAAAAAAGAAATTAAGGAAATACAAATTGGAAAAGAAGAAGTCAAAATATTCCTGTTTGCAGATGATTTGATAGTATACATAAGTGACACCAAGAATTCTACCAGGGAACTCCTAGAGCTGAAAACACCTTTAGTGAAGTGGCTAGATACAAGATTAACTAAAAAACAAAACAAAAAAACAGTAGTCCTCTTATAGACAAACAATCAACAGGCTGAGAAAGAAATCAGGGGAAAAAACACCCTTCACAATTGTCACAAACAATATAAAATATCTTGTGGTAATTCTAACCAAGCAAATGAAAGACTTGTATGATAAAAATTTAAAGTCTTTGAAGAAAGACATGGAGAAGATATCAAAAGATGGAAAGATCTCTCACACTCATAGATCAGTAGGATCAACATAGTAAAAATAGTTATCCTACCAAATCAATCAGATTTCAATTCAATCTACAACCTACAAATTCAATGCAATCAACCATCAAAATTCCAACACAATTCTTTAAAGATCTTGAAGGAACAATACTCAACTTCATGTGGAAAAAAAAAAAACCTAGGATAGCTAAAACAATCCTGTACAATAAAAGAACTTCCAGGCTGGGCAGCAGTGGTATATGCCTTTGATCCCAGCACTCGGGAGGCAGAGCCAGGTGGATCTCTGAGAGTTCGAGGCCAGCCTGGTCTACAGAGTGAGATCCAGGACAGGCAGCGAAACTACACACACACACACACACACACACACACACACACACACACACATACACACACACACACACACACACACACACACACACACACACACACACACAAACTGTCTCGAAAAAAAAAAAAACTTCAAGAGTTATCACCATCCTGGATCTCAAGCTCTATTACAGAGCTGTAGTAATAAAAATAGCATGGCATTAGCATAAGAACAGACATATTGATCAATGGAACAAAATTGAAGAACCAGACACAAATCCACACACCCATAGACACTTGTTTTTTTTTTTTTTTTTATAAAGAAGGCAAAATTATACAATGGAAAAAAGAAAACTTCTTCAACAAATGACACTGGCATAACTGGATATCTGCATGTAGAAGAATATAAATAGATCTACATTTATCACCCTGCACAAAACTCAAGTCCAAGTGTATCAAAGACCTCAACCTAAATCAGTTAGATTAAACATGATAGAAGAGAAAGTGGGAAATTGCCTTGACCACATTGGCACAGGAAACAACTTCCTGAATAGAGCACCAGTAGAATAGAAACTAAGATTAAAAATTAATACATGGTACCTCATGAAACTGAAAAGCTTCTATAAGGCAAAGGACACTGTCAATAGGATGAAATGACAGCCTACAGAATGGGAAAAGATCTTCAACAATCCCACATCTGACAGAGGACAGAGGGCTGATTTCCAAAATATATAAAGAACTCAAGGAAACTAGACATCAAAAAACCAAATATTCAACTTAAAAGTGGGGTACAGATCTAGACAGAGGAATATTAAATGGCTGAGAATCACTTAAAGAAATGTTCAACATCCTTAGCCATCAGAGAAATGCAAATCAAAACAACTCTGAGATTCCATCTTACACCTGTCAGAATGGATAAGGGAATGGGAGGAGAAAGGAAGGGGAAACTGTAGTCAGGATGAAAAATAAATAAATTTAATTAAAATAAAAAGAATATGGCTGGGCGGTGGTGGCACAGGCCTTTAATCCCAGCCCTTGGGAGGCAGAGGCAGGTAGATCTCTGTGAGTTCAAGCCCAGCCTGGCCTACAGAGTGAGTGCCAGAACATCCAGAGCTGTTACACAGAGAAATTCTTTCTTGAAAATCAAAAACAAAAACAAAAAGAAAAAACAACAAATAGAATTGTTAAATGAAATCATTAAATTTCCAGGCAAATGGATGGAACGAGAAAAAAATCATTCTGAATGATGTAACCCAGACAAGCATGGTATAGCAGGCAAGAAGTATAATTGGTTACTTTTGCTCTTTTGGGGAGCCCACCACCCAGCTCCCAAATAAATCATACACAGAGGCTTATTCTTAAGTGCCCGCCTTAGCTTGGCTTGTTTCTTGCCAATTTTTCTAAACAAATTATCCCATCTATCTTTTGCCTCTAGGTCTTTCCCTTTTCTTACTTCTGTGTATCTTACTTATCCTCTTACTCCATGACTGGCTGGGTGGCTGGGTGACACCTCTTGTGTCATTCTCTCCTTCTTCTCTTGCTCTCTCTTTTTTCAGATTCCTCCTATTTATTCTCTCCACCTGCCAGCCCTGTCTATCCTTTTCCCTGCATCACTATTGGACAGTTAGCTCTTCATTATACCATCAGTTGTTGCAGACAGGCAAAGTAACACAGTTTCACAGAGTTAAATTCTACATAAAAGAATGCAATATAACTTTGCATCATTAAACAAATGTTCCACAGCATAAACAAATGTAACACATCTTAAAAAACTATTCTACAACATTTTCCCCTTTTGTCTAAATAAAAAGGTTTTAACTTTCACATAGTAAAACTATACACAAAAAACAGTTATCAAGTAAGAATTACATTTATGATATTCTGTCCATTTGTAGTTAGCATATCCAGAGAAAATTAAGCATTGTCTATACTATCTTAGTGAATCCAAAGTTTTATACCTAATTTACTTTCTATCATACCTATGGAAAACTGCAAATATAACTATCTAGTCTTCAACTTCATCAATGACCCAGCAGGATGTAATATTATCTAACAACAGAGACATTTGACTGCCTAGACAGTCACCCAATGTTCCCCTGGGGTGGGAACATCCATCTTCAGTCTACAGCTCCAAAATATCTGGCAAACTTTTCAGTGAAGCAGAAAATTTGAAAGACTATCCTACCTTGTATTGGCAAAGTGTGTCCAGTCACTCTTGCTGTGAACACTGAGTATGATTTTGATGGCTCCTCCTATACATATCAGTATAACCACAAGGCCACATAATGGGAATGTTGCAGAGGAAAGATTTGTTAGCTCACAAATCTGATCTAAGAAAAAGAGATCATGTCTACTGATGGCCTTCATGTCTGCAGAATCCTGAGTTAGCACCTGGAGTGATATATGAGTGCCAAGGTGGGACAGACCCAATTCAAGTGGCTTTTGTAGTATAGTCATTCTATAGATAGCCCATTGACTCATTAATCCTTTAATCCTGTGAGTAGATGAATCCATTCATGAGGGCACTACCCTAATAATTTCTTAAAGGTCCCACACAATCCCATCTCTTAATGTCTTGCAAAGGAAAGGTTCAAGATAAGTTTCTGAGGGGACAAGTCACATTTGTACCATGACTGTATTCAACATTCATGAATGATCTTAGAGCCTGGTTGGTGCCTATTCAAGACTGTGAGGTCCAAGCTCTGAAGCTAGGTAGGAAGGAGCTCCTTCCTATATTATATATATATATATATATATACTATTTGTGTATATATATGTATATATATATTTGTATATATATAAAGCTTAGAAATACCAGTGACATTAGATACATTAGACCAGGGTGATTTTAAGGAAGTTTTTCCTATGCTTATATCTCAATGTATTTTAAGTATGTTTTCTTCTATCAGCTACATAATTTCAGGTCTTATATTAAAGTCTTTTGATTTTGAGTTGATTTTTTTGTGCAGAGTTAAGAAACATGCAACTAGTTTCATTCTTCTAAATAGGGATATCCAGTTCTACTAGAAGTGTTTGTTGAAGACGCTGTTTTGTTCAATGTGTATTTTTGACATCTTCATCAACAATGACGTGTCTGTAACTTGATTTGTTTCTGGGTCTTCTATCTATTGGTCTTCATGTCTCTGTGTGTGCTGGTATCATTTAGTTTCCATGTTTTCGCTACCAAAGCTCTGCAGTATATTCAAGATGATGGACTGTGATGTTTCCATATTGTCCTTTCAGCTTAGGACTGCTTAACTCCAGAACGTTCTGTGTTCTATACGAATTTTAAGATTGTTTTTTCTAGTTCTATGAAGAAGCGCCTGGAAGATGGATGGAGCTTGTGTCAACTCTTCAAGACTGTGATAACACAGACATTTTTACAATATTGATTCTGCCAGTTCAAATCAAAGGATGTTTGTCCACCATCTCCTGTCTACTTCAATGTCTTTCTTTGGCTTCTTAAAGTTTTCACTGTAGAGATAATTTACCTCCTTAATTATATTAATTCCTGTACATTATTTAGACTTCTGTGGGTGAGTTTTATTTAATTTCATTCTCAGAAAAATTGTTTTTACTATTCAAAAAGTTATTGAGTTTTGTATGGCTTTGTACCTTTCTACCTCACTGAAAGTGTTTATCATAACCCAAGAACTTTCTGGTAGAATTTTTAGGATGCTTAAATAGGTCCACTACTAAAAAGGATAAATTTGCTTCTTCCTTTCCTATCTGTATCCCTCCTATTTCTTTTGCATTGTCAATCTGAATAAAACTTGAAGTATCATGTTAAATAAAAGTGGAGGAAGTGAGCATCCTTGTGGTTTAGATTACA
>CABHPQ010110682.1:0-15999 GCA_902168405.1 Peromyscus aztecus
CCCCCCCCCCCCCCATTGCCATCCTCCAGTCCACTCCTCCTCCATTTTTGTTTAGGAAAGGGCAGACCTCCCATGGATATCAACAAAACATAGCATTTCAAATTTCAGAAAGACTAAGCACCTCCCTATGTATTAAGGTTGGGCAAAGGCAAAGTAACCCAGTATGAGGAGTAGGGTCTGAAAAGCCAGTAAAAGAATCAGAGACGGCCCCTGTTTCCAGTGTTAGTAGTCTCAGAAGAGGACCAAGCTACACAAGTGTCACATACATGCAGAATGCTGAGGTGAGTCCTGTGCAGGCTGCCTGGTTGTCTCTGTGAGCCCCTGTGAGCCCAGGTTAGTTGATTCTGTGAGTTTTCTTGTGGTGTCCTGAACCTCTCTGGCTCCTACAATCCTTCCTCCCCTCTTCTACAGGATTACCCAAACTCTTCCTAACATTTGGCAATGGGTCTGTATCTGTTTCCATCAGTTGGTGGATGAAGCCTCTCTGATGACGGCTGGGCTAGGCACCAATCTGGTCACAGCAGATGGCCAGTTCAGTCTACCTATCCACCATTGCTAGGAGCCTTTGCTGGGGCCATCCTTGTAGATTCCTGAGAGGTTCCCTTGTGCCAGGTTTTTACCTGACCCTGAGATGCCCCCTCTTTCCAAAGTAGCCTCTTTCAGTACTTTCTTCCCAACAGCATCGATTGTGTTCCCATCCACCTGCCCTTAGTCCATTCAGGAAATCTCCTCTATTTCCCCTTCCAAGGGAGATCCAGGCATCCCTGCATAAACCCTCCTTGTTACCTAGTCTCTCTGGGTCTGTGGATTATAGCATAGTTATCCTTTATGTTACAGATAATATCCACTAATGAGTGAGCACATACTGTTCGTCTTTCTTGGTATGGGTTACCTCACTCTTAACCATTATATCCTCAACATTAGGCATGCTGACACATAGGGCAGATGTGAATGGTCAAGAACACATAGCTGGCCTTGTCTCTGCTTTTCTTTCAAGCATAGTATATGCTGAGTTACAATCATAAGTATCAGAGTCTATTTTCTTTATTGTGAGTTTTTTGTTCAGTTTTTGTTCCCTTGTATTTGTGTTGTTTATTGGTTTCTATTTCCACTTACAACTTGAACTCATTTTATAATGGGACCACTGAGGACAAAGAACTTGCTCATCGAAGTCTAAAATTTTCAATCAAAACAATTTGATCTAAACTCTTAAGAGATGTGCCTTATGGGGAGTTATATGGCTCTAACTTTCTTCCAAAAATCCACTTCTGAACTCTGATCTCTTTACATAATGAGAAAAACAAGTGATATGTCTTATACATGTAAAAAGATTATTCACTAGGATACAAGAATATATTTAGTCATAAACTGTATTTACTATTCTTAAGTCATTATTTTTATTAAACACATAGACATTGATTTTTCAGAACTAATATATTAATTAATTAAACAAATTTGTTTTGGTACTGTGATTTACTATATCCCCCCCCCATCTAAAGCCAATCAGATCAAGGGAATTTCTTCTATTTTATATCTGGAAAACATGTATTCCCACATATGGACTATGAACTCAGAAATGTGCATGCAATGCATTTAATATTAGTTTTGCAGAGTCTAGCCAAAGAAATTAATTAGCACTATATAATTGTTTTAACTGATTCAGTTCTAGAATGTAAATGTTATTTTACATTTATAAAATATCAGGTTAAATGTCTGTAAGTCTGATGGTTTTAAAAATCGTTTCAAGGAAAGCATAAAGCATTTGAATCGCATTCAAATCTTAATCAATAGTTTGATTTAAAAATATATGTTAAACACCAGTATATTTTAAAGTTAGAAATTAATTTTAAACTATGAATAAAGACTTCACATTTTTATCTATGTATCACCTTTTTAAAACTATACTTTACAAAAAAAGCCATGTTTTTCTTAAAATGAACCAGATAGGGGAAGTTTTTGACTTTTAGGAAAGAGACAGACTATGTTTAAATACATCAATTTCTTAAATACTTATGTGCTGAAAACTGTTCAAGTTTCATGGAAGCTTTGGAGAGCTGCAGCTGGAACCTATACACTAATACCCACTTAGTATTTCCTAGTTAATATTTTCTAGAACGATAACTCTGCAATTGAACAACCCAGCTACCTTCATGCCATCAAGTGTTTCTTGTTTTTTCTGTAGGGAGAGGGTCATTTTCTTGTTAATGGATTTTGCAAACACTGTGGTAGATTCTTACTATGATTCTCTAGACTGCTAGGAGAGCCTTGTGCTCTCCCTATGGTTTGGATTTATTTCTGTGACTCTAGTAGGATATGTAAGTCACTGTGGTGATTCTTAGAGACAGAGGTCTCATCTTTTGTTACTGAAGAGGAATCCTAAGCATCAATTCTGCTTAAGAAATATTGCATAGATAAATATTTCCAGAATTTTGTCACACATGGATAAAAGAATAGCTTCCAAAAGTAGAGTCCTACTATTATAGGTAATTTAAGATAAGATGGTAAAAACGTTTTAGATCAGTATTTTGAATTACGTAAAAATCGAAAATAAGCTTCAACACATAGTTGTGAAATGTACATTCTGAGTGAAACTTTTCAAATGTTCATAGGAATTTCAGATAACAGGACACCTGTGATTAGATTGTGCCTCATAGAAATGAAAGGGAAAATGCACCCATTACCTTTCAACAGTATAGTTGTCTGAACAGGATCAGCATAATGAAAACACCAATTTACATGCCAATGAGGACACGAAAAATTTCACATAGTCCCACCCCTAAATGAAGTGGTACAAGAAATCAATGGTATTGACAGAGAGAAAATCAATTATCTGCAGGAACAAACTACCATATAATTGCCCAGTTTCAAGTGGTCAGTCCCAGACGCATGAATAGAAGAACAAAGTGAAATGGACTTTGTAGGTTACGCTGGGGGAGGGGAAGTTAGAGTGGGAGGGGTGAGAATGATGCAAATCCTGTGATCTTATATGAAATTCTAAAGAAAACCCCAAAAATCTCATCGCATTTCTCTTCTGATGTTGTGCAAAGTAACTTCCAGCACCTTGAAAGCTAGGTTGGAAGCTTCTAGTTGGACACCGGTTGGACCTCTACATGTTAGATGACATAAGTCAGTTGTGTCTTCAGCAATAGGACCTTGCCATCAGGAGGGTAACTAACAGCCTTGTCAATAGCCTATGATATTCTGTGGGTCAGAGGGTCTGTAGGACCCCTATACTCAAGAATTTAACAAGCTGCAACCCATTCATGGCACAGGAGGTTTTACCTGGTGGTACAGATATCTAAGGCAGGCATCGATGGCTCAAGCATTTAATCCCAGCACTCAGGAGGCACTAACTTGGTGGGTCTTTGTGAGTTCGAGGCCCGCCTGGTCTATAAAGAGAGTTCCAGGACAGCCAGAGCTGTCTTGAAATTTAAAAAAAAAGAAAAAGAAAAAGAAAAGATTTATAGAAGAGGTATGTTTTGCCTCTTATATGGTGACTCCAATTAATTCCATTCATATATCTTAGGAAGCGTCTACAGTAGTAGGTGTCCATCTGGCTTTTCAAAGGCCTGCTGTGGTAGTTGTACCCCCCTTCATTATTCCTCATTTATCCTAATTTCAAACCAGGCAAAATCTCGGCATGGAGAAAACGCAGTACACATAAATTCCCACCCCTAACCAAGAAGCTATTTGCCACTCATACCTACTGGGAGATGGAGAATCAGTTTTCTCCAATGAAATTTCACCGGCTTATCAACCACACTCTTAGGGAGTATCTGGCCAACACCAAATGGACTGCATGGTTATTTTGAATTTTTATTCTTTATTTATTTTGGCCTTGGTATTTTCTGTCTTACTGTATTTTTTCTTTGTTTTAACCTTTTTTTCTGTTCTGTTTTTAAAAAGCCAGAAAGAGAAAGAAATCTTGAACCTGAATACGTAGAGAGGTGGGGAAGATTTAGGATGACTAGGGGGAGGTAAATAATGTAAAAATATATATATATATATATATCTCATGAAGAAAATTTAAATAAAAACTATTCTTTTTGAATAGTTTATTTAATAAAATTTCTCATCTCATCTTAACAAAAATACTTACTAAAATATAAAGAAGGCAACCAAACCCAGTAAAGAAAGAATTAGTAATAAGTTTCTGTCTCCTAGAAAACTTTTTTTTAGAATAATCTAAAAGAGAATACAAAGGGAACAACTCCATCAGTGAGCTTGTCTTAGGACAAAAGTTCCTAAGTTTTATTCCTGAGTAAACAGTGCAAGATTAAAAATGATTCGATGGGTAAGCCTGGTATATATTACACACTTCATACACATTATCTCCAATACTTACTGGCCTCTTACTGTTATATAAGCATCCATTTAAACATGAATAAGATGAAAGGGAATCATAGAACTCAACTAGCAAGACCAAAGTTGAAGAGTTAGTAAGGAGTGAGGACAGGAGCTTATTTGCTCATTTATTCCCATTCCCCAATACCACAATCTAAGTCATTGGTTTCCAGACCCATGAAGGAGAAAGCCCACGGAGCACTGGGCTCATCTGTAGCTACTTTAGTACCGAGTTTAAGAGCCAAAGTAAGGGACCATGCATGAGTCAGAAGATTTGGCCATGATTTTTCCCCAAGTCAGCTACAGAACACTGAGTAAGTTGTTTTGTATAATGACACAGTTTGTCAGATTATAAAATGATTTAAATTGTGTGGTCTATAAGTCTCATTCCAGATTTGAGCTCTATGATTCCATAACATATTTCTTTCTTAAGTTATATACTCTGTATACATCAAAAGTTCTCTGTATATAGGAATAATGATTTTTCATCAGTAATTTTTTTGTTTTGTTTTTCGAGACAGGGTTACTCTGTGTAGTTTTGGTGGCTGTCCTGGAACTCACTTTGATGACCATGCTGGCCTTGAACTCACAGAGATCCACCTGCCTCTGCCTCCCGAGTGCTGGGATTAAAGTCATGCACCACCACCGCCCGGCTTTCATCAGTTATTGATACTGAAGATCATAATAGTTTTTATTTTAAAAGAAGTTGACAATAGCTTGCAATAAATATTTCAAGGCCTTCTCTATGGATACCAAGTACTGTATTTCAAAACAAGTGATATATGACTAAAGATTATTGGAATGTAAAAATTCTGTTTTTATTGGAAATTGAAGTCTTAGCTGATGAATATCATTAAATTTTGAAAGTCCAGTGTAAGAGTGAGTGCTGTTTTCCATGTTTTATATAATCCAAGGGCATATTTTTAGCTAAAATTCACAATATAAAATCTGAAAACAAAATAGTGTTGTCAGAGATATTCACAGAGAAATTCATCTTCAATGGTTTTCTATTTTTGCTTTACTCACAGTCTGAAATAAGCCCAGACATACATCTTTGCTTGACCAAGATTTCACTGATGATAAATTTAAAATGTTTATTATATAAATATGAAGTGGGTTTAAATATTTTAAATATTTCAATATTCACTACTAAATGTGTTTTAAACTATATATGAATTTTGCATTAGAACTTTTCTCTAAGCACTAATAAACATGGATATCCTCTTCATTAAGTCACACTTAAGTAGTTGACCATTGTGTTAATATTTTATGCATATAAACTCATGACGAACTAAACTATTATATGAATTTAAAAACTGGTAAGAAAAAGGGCCCCAGATCCCTCTTGCAAATATTCACCTTGCTCCAACGAATGAAACAATACCATTTTCAATCATCTAAAACCCATTTTCTTATTTTCCTTTTCCTTTTGGGAATAGCCAGCCCATTTTCAGTATACTGTTTGATGTGGTTCTGTCAGTTAGCTCAGGGATCTGTGTGACTAGGGCTTCAGTAGTGTGATGGGCATCTTCTATGTGCTGGGTACCATCTCTTCTTCAACAGAGATGAGTCGGGGTGAGTATGCTTTTCCACTGTATCCCTGAGTCAGAACTGTTTTCAGAAAGAATGGAAAAGGACAGTTCCAATCTAAGAAGTCTGCATCTTTCTTCTGTACAAGTTTGTCTGACTGGAGCTGACAAGAAACAGACAAAACCAAGAGATGACAAGAAACAGACAAAACCAAGAGATAGAAAAATGTGCCATATTTGTAAGAAACTTCAGTATTCTAAACTTAAGTCATATATTGATTATGTATGTTCTTGGGAATTAATCACATAAATGATAATTCCTCATTTTTGAGAATATTTTTGTTACCTATATGTAGGGTGACTAATAGTATCTAATAAATGTTACTTAAATTATTTCACACTCAGTAGTTTTGATTGCATTGTTTCAAAAACAAATTTAGTGCTAAGTCCTTTTAAAGGTGTTTTCTCCCCCTTTATATCATCCTCTACACCTTCCAACCATACAGACTTCATCTATGGATATCTCTTAAAAATGCATTACAGAAATGAAAAGTAACCACAAGGTTTTCACTATTGTTGAACTATATTTTATATAGTTACCTTTCCTAGAATTTGACAATTAACCTAAAATTTTTCTTTTCAGAATAAAGATACCTTCGCCCATACCCAGCAGGAAGCAATTTTAAGAATATGACGCCCACATTCCCAAAGAGGTGGTGTGGGGCGGGAGGTTTTTTTGGTCTTTTAATGGGTTATGGGTCTGGGATAATTTTCATTGATTAGAGAGGTTGGTTACAAGTTGTTGTCAAGGGTTAGGAAAAGGGATAAGCAAAGGAGATTAGATTTAAGGTTCTTGTTTAAAAAAAAAGAAAGAAAAAAGAAAAGAAAAAGAAAAAGACAATTACTAGTTTTAAATACTTTACATTGGATTGGATTCTTTTATATTGTATACAAATTATATATATTGAAATTGATATTGTTAGAAAATGCTATATGTATATTTCTAACTGTATTTATACCATTCATTTAACAATGTAATACAATTTTCTGATCCTTGAATGTTATTATTACCAACTATTAGGATGATATAAAGAAATGAAAGTTAGTAGTTAGACATTATAATAGAACTTGTAGTCATATTAGGTATGTTTTCAAGATTGAGCAGATATATTTTAGATAGACAGGTCATCTTCAAACCCTTCAGAGATCTACAGAATATGGCATTTAAAATGTTTTAATAACTTAGAAAATTTTTCTTTTTTGTTATGACTATGAGACATGTCGGCTCCTGCAGTACCAATCTACTTCAGAGAAAATATGGGCATTGAAAAAACTGCAATTGGAGTTAACTTTCATTGTGGCAAAAGTTAGCCACCGGACAACAAAGTATCCTTGAATCAACTGCTGACAAACAGGACAGACAGGACACGAAACAAAGGACTACTGATTATTGCCAAAACAAGTGTGGTTATGACTTTATCAAAAGGCATCTTCTGAGGCCAGGACAATATGGCACTATCCCTGAAGTGGCCTTCGCAATCCAGAAGAGGTACAGTGCCCTTTTCTTCGAAGGCAGCTGAACAGGCAATGGGCCGACGGCTTCTGATGTGCAATGGAACAGCAGCTGAAACAGTTATTCTTGAAGAGTAACTAAGCTCATGCCTCTCAATAGTAGAATGGCAATTAATAGAGGGATGTGAAGAAGAACGGGATGCTGAGATGAAGCCACACACACACATAGCCAAGAAGAATGGACAGCTGAATTCAAAAAACATCAACAATTTCCAGAATTTAAAATCCTGAATCATGACTTGACACTAGTGGAATTCAGGTATTTCTGGTACATGGACTGCTCTCACCCAATGTGAGGTTGAACTGTTGACTTTATGTACATCCTACTTCACAAATGAGTCTGTCAGATACGCTAAGCCTATAGCCTGAAAATGATGCCCCAACACTGCAGAGAAACCTCAGATGACTGTCCAGGCAGCTGGCTGTTTCTGTCAACTCACAATTTTTTGGAAGTTGCTTGCATGTACTTCCTGTTTTTATTTTTGTTAGCTAATATTATTAATTAGCTATTATTATTATTATTATTATAATTATTAATATTATAACTAGTAGTTGAAGATTAATTAGGATAGAAAGTGAATTAGATACAATAGGATAGATAATGGAGTTATTTTCTCTGAATTTGTTAAATACAAATGAACTAGACATTGTTTAGGTATTTATTACTTGTATATATTGTATATAGTTATTGTACTTTTGTATATAGTTTTTCTTATGTTAATTATAAGCTTTTTCCTTGTTTTTTTCTTTATTAAAATAAAAAGGGGGAAATATGGTGATATTTTCTTTTGTACTAAAATGTTATTTGTATGTTAATAAATAAAGTTGCCTGGGGGTTAGAGTTATTAGCAAGCCATAGGAAAGCAGGGCGGTGGTGGCGTACGCTTGTAGTCCCAGCACTTGGTAGGCAGAGTTAGGTAAGTCTCTGTGTGTTCAGGGATACAGCCAGCATTGGATACACATGCCTTTAATCTCAATACCAACCATGGAACACCTGGAGGTCTATACAGACAGGCCGTGATGAGGCAGTCATGTGGTTGGGTTTACAACCAATGAGAAGGCAGAACAGAAACTCGATATAAGGATTTTAACACAGGAAGTAGCTGGTTCGGAGAGGTAGGACCACCGCAGGAGGAAGGGTAAGGTTTTAGCTCTTAGCTCTGACCTCTTGGCTTTCTTCCTTGCATTGGTTCTGTGTTTTTTACTTAATAAAACGGTTGGTTACATCTACAGGTCTCCTAATTATTTTCAAATTTTATAGCCTTTCCATCCCTCACAGAGCATGTATAAGGCAAGTTTGGAGTTCTGTAATTTTTGTTGTTGGGTTTTTCTTAGAACTACATCTTTAACAAAACAAGAAATCAACGCCAACAACCAACTGTGCTGACAAATTGGAAATAAGAACATAATAACAAAAACATTGGCAAGGGATAGTTGATGGCCCTAAAAGCTCACGAATCCTAATTAAACATGAGGCAAGCTAAACTGCCTAATTTTGCAGGCAATACTGGCTATAATATCTCAGAAATTAGAGCAATCATGTTCCTCAAGAAACATGCAATTCATAAACCAGGAAACAGAAAGTTGGTCAGAACACTGTTCTAGCCTGATGCTATTTAGGGCACATTATTTTTTTCACAGTCCTTTTCACTTTCAAAAGTCTGTTTCTTTTCCTCATACTTGAAAATAGAAAAAACCATCTTATTATATCAGACCTCTGGGTGCATTCTTGGCACTGAAGCAGGCAATGGTTAACTAAGATGAAAATTACTAAATATATACTCAGCACCTGAAAAGATGCTATCTTGGCTATCTTGATGCATACTTTAGGAAAAAATGAGATTTCTATCAAGCATGGAGCAGTTTCACAGTGTACCAAGCCAGAATCAAAGTATCATCTGACTCTTTCAGATTTAGCTCAAAAAAAGAAAAAGAAAAAGAAAATCCACAGGTTATCAAGCCATACAGAAGCACCATATGACCGATGCCAAGTCAAACAGTTGGTACAAAAATACAAACTAAGACAGTGAAATATTTATTTGAGTAAAAGGAAGTTCCTATTATGTGAAACTTGAATATGATTTATTGGCTTGCATGGGCTGTAACATAAAAAAGAGAACTGTTTCTTAAGCAAAGTAATTGTAAATGGAGAAAATATATGAGAGTAAAAAGCAAAAATGAATACATACTTAAACTTCAAATATTTATGACATCATGATATATATGTATACATATTTATATATATATATGTGTGTACATACACTTTGACTTTGAAAAATAAATGTTCCAAAATATTTCTTATACAACTATGAGCAATTTTTAATAAAAATGAATCACACTGTGTAGAATTATTTCAATTTCTTAATTATTGAGATTATAATTACATCATTTTCCCTTTTCCCTTTCCTCCCTTTTAACTCTCCCATACACCTTCTCTTACTCTTTTTCAATCCATGGTCTCTTTTTCCATTAATTGTTTTTGCATGCATATATGCATATTTATGTACATAAATATTCCTAAATACAACCTGCTCACTCTTTATGATGTAACCTGTAAGCTTGTTCCCTAAGCTGACCATTTGGTACTGGGTAAGTAATTGTTGTGCTCTTCATGGGGAAGACTGTTTCCCACTCTCCGCAGTCTTCACTTTCCTGTAGTTATGTGAAGTTGAGGCCTTGTGGTCTTTCCCTCATCTACTTTGGCATGTCTATTGTCAAACAGTTCATGTGCAGTCAGTGATGTTGTGGAGACTTTCTGAGTCTAGCTACTGACATTACTAGGAGACACAGTCTCACAGCAAACTCTCTGACCCTTTGGTTTTTACAGTCTTTCTTCTCCCTCTTCAGCAATGCTTCCTAAACCTTAGGTACAGAGTTTATTTTGTACATGTATTAATTTTCAAAGAACTGTAGTTATTGTTCATATCAATACATATTTTCCTCTAATGTATGAAAATCTACATGCATTCAATTTCTTGGAGTACCATCATTTCATTAATCAACACTTGCATGTAAACTAGCCTTTCCCAAGTACTACTGATGAAAAAATTAATAGAATTATAGGTTCTTTCTTGCAGGGTGACACTGGGACTGGTTCGTGTCCTCCAGTAAGTACTAAACAAAGGACTCATTTCTTCTCAAAAAAATCATATCAATTGTATAGGTTTTTTACAGTTCTTTAAGAAACACAGAGACTCTTGGCTTCATGAGCACCAATCCTCCTATTGTGCAGTTTTACTTGGGAAGACATGAACAAAACACCAATTCACACCAAACAGTGCACAAATATCTGACCAGTAAAAAATTCTACCAAAGTCTAGGTAGGAGAACCGGTGAGTTTATTGGAGTTAATTACTAGAGCATGAGGTAAATTTCCTTGTCGGGGCACAGATGTCTCAAACAGCTGAGACAGCCACCTAGACACCAAAGCAATGTCACTGAGATTCTCTCCATGGTATGTGGGTAGCTCCACAGATGGGTCTCCTTGCTCCAGCTATTCTTTACTGTTTGTATAGCCTCCCAGAAGAGCCCTTTGACTCTTGGAACTTTATTGTGAATTCTTCTGAAATTTTGCAGTTTTAATGAACCTTTCCTCCCTATCCAATAGGAACATTTTAATCCTGAAACAGCAGCTACACACCTCACCTGAAGAAGCATGATGATTTTTCAGTAATGTTGTAAACCACTGTTTCTTTCCTTCTGGGCATGACAGGACCACTGTACTCCAGAACTCATAGCAGCTGTGGTGGCTAATAAAAGACTCACACAAGAAGAATCCACTCAGCATCACAGCATGGAGTGGAGAGGCTCTCATGCTGCCATTCTTTTCTCTTTTTTTTTTTTTTGCTTTTGGTTTTTGTTTTTTGAGACAGGGTTATACTGTGTAGACTTGGCTGTCTAGGTATTTGTTCCTTTGACCAGGATAACCTCGAACTCACAGAGATTCACCTGCCTCTGCCTCCCAAGAGCTGGATTTAAAGGTGTGTGCCACCACTGCCTGGCTGTCATGCTTTCACTCTTAATTTAGAATCTATTGACAGTTGATGGCTTCCCAGAGAGGAAGAGTTAGTTTAAGAGTATGACCCCAAGCAAAGAGTGATGGTACATACCTTTATGTCAACACTCAAGAGTCAGAGGCAGGTGGATATCTACTAGTTTGGGGTCAGTCAGTTCTTTGTAGACATCATAAAACCAGCAGTATATGTAATATGACTCTGTCTCAAAACAAAACAAGTGTGTGGATGTTGGAAGGTCTACCACTGTAGTCTTCAGTTTTCTCTGGTCCTGCCCAGCCCTAGGATTGGGACAAATCTTTCCCTCCCACAGTCCTGCAGCCACTTATAAAATAATCATTCAGAGGCTTAATGTTAATTGTAAATTATACGGCTTATGGCTCAGGCTTCTTGCTAACTAGATCTTATAACTTAAATTAACCCATTTCTATTAATCTATATGTCACCACATGTTCCATTGCATTACCTGTGGGCCATTACATGCTGCTCCCTGGATGGCAGGATGGCGTCTTCTCTGCCTCTTCTTTCTCCTTTCACTATCTCCCTTGTGTTTTCCCACCTGGCTCTATCCTGCCCTGCCATAGGCCAAATGGCTTTATTTATCAACTAATCAGAGCAACACATATTCATAGCATACAAAAAGACATCCAATAGGGTCCCAATAGCCCAGCCAGTTTAAATTCTTCTAATTTTAATGTTGGGAGATGTGTCCACAGGTTTCTGCATGAATCATTGCTGAAACAAAGCTTTGAAAATAATTTAAAGTTAGACTAAGATGTTTTTGTCAAATAGCATTGAGATGAAAAACCCAAGAAAACAATCTAAAGTTTTAGAAAGGCACATAGTTGAATGATAAACACTTTAAGGCCAGGGAACAAGAACAAAGTAGCCCAATTATCATTAGCTGGCATGCCTTTCTTGCTAGGATTGGTTGATGACCAAAGGTGATGATTAATTCCTTATACCCATTTTTCCTCTCAATCTCCTGATATTAAAAAAAAAAACTATTAATGAATGGGTATGCACACTAAAGATTTAAAATAAAGCTGACTGATTGTTTTTCATGTATAAAAATTTAGGTTTTTGATTCCTATAAGATTCCTTATAAGACTACCTTTTAAGATAAGTAATAAAGTGATTGGTTCTTTCTTTGTAACCACAACATGCAGCCTGCCAGTAAAAGAATTGACTGAGAAGAATATCTTGATGCTTACACCCTGTTAAACTATAACAAATTGAGTTGCTTGGGTATGAATGTATGTGGGTTCGTGGGGATAATTTGTTTTCCACCTATAATACATAAAATGTTTACTCATGTGAGATTTATGGAAGACTTACTATTTTATACTTGTATTCATTGTAATCATTCACTTGAAAAACAGAATGTAACCACCTTGTAATTTCTATATTGCCTGAAAGATTTTGTTGGGATGTATAAGATGTAGACAAAAAAAATAGAAGAAGGAAGAATAAAGATAAAATTAGAAAGAAAATATCAAGAATAAAAATAGAATTAGAAGGAAAGCTTCAAGAATAAAGATAGAGCTAGAAAGAAAATATCAAGAATGAGAGAAGGAAATCACCAGGAAAATAACAAAAAGACAATACAGAAGAAGAGTAAAGAGGGAAGCCATCAAGAGAATATGTGAGTATCTTTTTCCCTTTACCCTTTAGATAAGAAAGTCTTAGTATGCCAACACTGTGGATGCCCTTTGAGCCCTGCTGCTACTGGAGGCTGCCTCCCCTCCCCCACCCCATGCAGCAAAAGACAAATATTTGGGAGGGTATGGAGCTGTCTGAAATTAGAGGGAGAGCTATAGATGAATATGAGCAAAATACATTACATAAAAGTTAGAAATTCTTGCCTGGTGGCAGTGGCACATGTCTTTAATCCCAGCACTCAGGAGGCAGAGCCAGGCAGATGTCTGTGAGTTCGAGGCCAGCCTGGTCTACAGAGTGAGATCCAGGACAGGCACCAAAACTACACAGAGAAACCCTGTAAAAAAGTTAGAAATTCTCAAAGAATAAATATACTAGATTGAAAATATTAGAAAAAAAGGCACTTTTTTCCCAGTCCAACTGTACATCTCCTTTTCTTATCATAATTCTTTATGAATGGCTGACATTGGAAGAGACATGGGATTTTAGGTATCTGATAATGAAAGTATTGAGTTGAGAATACATTTACTTAGTCATTAAAAATGAAACACTTCTGTATGGTTTAGTCATTTCTACTACAGTGAGCATTTGCTCCATGTTGTAACAATGATGGTGTGATGACTTTACTAGTGGCTAATGGGACTAGCCCAGGGCAAGACAGTAAGATGCAGAGTTGGACCTGGGGAAGAGAACCAACAGGCACCATTCATGAAAAGTGGAAGAGTAACAAGTTTGACAGCTTGGGTCCAGAGATTCATTGTGTGGGAAATTCCTTGATGCATTATTTCTTCCTCATGAAACAGACATGGTACACTTTACAGCCTTCATACATACTTTAATGGTGTATGACACTGCTAAAAGTTATGAAAAATTCATTTTATGATGAATGATGCTCTGAAAATAATAACATTATTCATCTAGTGTATATACATAAATCATATTTTAAAATAGTTCTTAGGTGAAAAAAATTTTCACAAAGCATTTACCAGGGCAGGATGGCTCAGCAGATGAAGATACCTACCTCCAAGCCGGATGACCTGAACTCATTTGTGAGACACACAGGATAGAAGGTGAGAACTGAATCTCATTAGTTTTATTATGACATACATGCACACACACACACACACACACACACACACACACACACACACACTTCTGGCACTCTCTTTATTTTAATGTAGACCAGCAGAATTTTAAAATTAGCTTGTCCTAGATAGCCTTATATACTCCTGGCAAGACCTCATCTCTCCAAGCAAGAAGGAAAGCATGACTTCTTCAGAGCAAAGTAACCTTCCCTTTATTGTGCGTGCATCTCTGTATGATGTGCACGTGGAAGTGCAGGTGTGTGCAGGTTAGAGCACAGCTATGGGGAGTCGGGGTCTTCCTTCTCCCGTGGGATCTGATGATCAAACGTGCGTCAGCTGGCTTGCACAGTAAGCAGTTTCACCCTCTGAGCCCTCTCACTAGCCCTGACATTTATGCCTCTTCATTCCTTTTTTCTTCTTGAGTATGAACAGGATATCATTAAAAGCTAAAATACATGGCTGAAGAGTTTACAGAGTCATAGTATTTTTTTTTCAGATAAATGGACATTGTCAACTTTCAGCTTACTCCAGAAAGTAAGTGGTTTCAGCTTGGCAAGGAGCCAGGACATTTAACAAAATCACAGACCAGAAAGCAGTCTTTTTATTTCTAAGGTAAAAAATAGTTTTCTGTGGTTTTTCTAAATCTAAAACTAATAAAAATTTTTGTAAGTGGTTTTAGAGACAGACTATATATGTGTATGTGTGTGTATGTAGTCTATAATTTTATAGAAGTGGAGTAAACTCAATTTTACATACATTTAAGACCAGTACATCAGAGGCATCAGAATAAAAAAGTAAATTTGAACAGTCTTCTCTCACTTATATATGCCTAAGATGTCATAATATGTATACATAACTGAAAGATTATAAGCTAGATAATACATTTAAAACTTTTGAAGAAAAATAGAATGTTGAAGATTATTTAAGAAAATATATTGTCACCACATTACATCAAAATTTCTATAAAATTATATGAAAAATTCTGACAATAAAAATGAGCATAAGTGAGTGACCACTGGAGCCATATGCCCACCCTGCACTGACTGGGAACAGGTATGGCTCCAATCTCCAGGCTGGTCAGCCCAGCTGCTAGCCCTTAGGCCTCGGGGGTACATTCCATGCCCATTCCCTCCAGCCATTGCAGCCCCAGAGACAGGGCAGCAGCCTCCTCCCACCCCCAACCCCTTACCAACCATCCACTGTAGAACCAGTGACCAACTTATACAAAAAGCCTTAGACAAAATCCTACACCCCTTCATGATAAAGGTCTTGGGAAGATCAATGATACAAGGAACATACCTAAACCTAATAAAGGAAATATATAGCCATCCAACAGCCTACATCAAACTAAATGGAGAGAAACTCAAAGCGATTCCACTAAAATCAGGAACAAGACAAGGATGTCCACTCTCTCCAGACCTATTCAATATAGTACTTGAAGTTCTAGCTAGAGCAATAAGACAACAAATGGAGATCAAGGGGATACAAATTGGAAAGGAAGAAGTCAAACTTTCACTATTTGCGGATGGTATACATAAGTGACCCTAAAAATTCTACCAGAGAACTCCTACAGATGATAAACACCTTCAGTAATGTGACAGAACACAAGAATAACTCAAAAAAGTCAGTAGCCCTCCTGTATACAAATGATAAATGGGCTGAAAAAGAAATTAGAGAAACATCACCATTTATAATAGCCACAAATAACATAAAATATATTGGAGTAACTCTAACCAAACAAGTGAAAGTCATATATATATATATATATATATATATATATATATATATATATATATA
>CABHPQ010110684.1:0-24684 GCA_902168405.1 Peromyscus aztecus
AAATCCCAATTATATTTAGCTCAAAGGAAACCAAGTCCTAAAATGCAGGGACAAGAACAACAGACCATAAGTAGCCACAGCAATGCTGGGGGGTGGGACAACACGTGCTCTCAGATTACACTATGGAGCTAGCAACAAAAATGAATGCTCCTGCAAAAGAGAGATATGTAGACCCCCGGAATAGTACAGAAGACTCAGAAATAAAACCATACAGCCACAGCCACTTATGTATTTTTAAAGATGCCAAAAAACAAACACTGAGGAAAACTGCTTCCACAAATGGAGTGGGTAAAACTGGCTAACTAAATCTAAATGGATGATCATTCATCCCATCCCCCACTCCTCAAAACTAATTCAAAATAGATCAAAGATCCTAATGTATGACGGGATGTACTGAAATCTGTAACAAAACACGAGGGAAACATTTTAAGATACAGGTGTAGCAAGTCTTTCTAAAAAGGGACCCTGGAAACAGCTCAGAAAATAACAGGAATTGATGAATGAGATTGCATGAAATAAACACGCTTCTGCAAAGCAAGGACGTAAGTAACTGTGAAGAGGCAGACATCAGAATGGCACCAATGCTTTTCCACTCTACATCTGACATGATTAATATTCACAACCTATAAAGAAGTCAAAACTTAATCACCAAACAAAGGAATCACCACATCAACAAATGGCAAATGCACTCGACAGTTCCCACAGGAATACAAATGGCCAATAAATTAATTAAAAATGTTAATCATAGCCATTAGATAAATGTTCATCAAAAGCATACCAAAACCATACCTTCCCCAGTCAGAAAGGGGAAAACCAAGAAAACAAGTAAGAACAAATGCTGAGGTGAATGTAAGGAAAAGTAACGGTTACACAATGGTGGTGGGAATTTCAAGAAGACAAATATAACATGTGTTTTCTCACATTCAGTATTTAGACTTAAATAACTATTCACACATATATGTAATATATATGTAGATATGCACACAACAGTTCCTTACTTCTGTTGACCTTATTATGTTCTTTTGTCCTCCCCCCATCTTGCTTTTTCTACAATCCCTTACTCTACCCAAGCAGTCCTCATTTTACTTTTTATTACATGTGTACATTACATGTAATGAACTATACATATATGTATATATATGTATGTATGTAAGTGTCCTAACAACATGCAGCATTGTGCACACTGTAAATGAGACACATCCAAATTGACAGAAGTTTGGAAAGTGTGCCTGACCAGGAATCTTCACGTATGTTGAGTTGGTAAAGTCCAGTGAAGATTGAGGAACTGTCCTACTAAAACTGACTATGGAGAAATGATGACTGATTTCACTGAGGTATCTTGAATGGAGTCCTGGAATTCAATGACAGTATTATTTGAATAAATCATCAAATTCAAATGAAATATGTAGTTAACTTATTATCCAGCAGTCTCTCTGCTTTTGGTATTTTTTTAGATGTGTAATTTATGTGTACTAGGGAAATCTGGGTGAACATTTTCTTATGCACCTAAAGTCAATTTATAATTTAAAAGAAAATAATACATAGGTCATGTTCTGAGATACATATCTGTAACACCACCGTTAAAGAGACAGAAGCAGGAGCATCATAAAGGCCAGTGAGTGGTTACATAGCAAGTGTCTGACAAAGTTCCAATGCATTTCCAAAGTTCCAAGGCCCATTATACTAAATGAAATCACACTCTTCTACATCAGTTATGAAACATAGGTACATGAGCATGTACTTCCTCTTCAGATGTGAAAACCAAGTTAAAATAATCAAATACTGTAGAAAGAGAAATACATATCTACACAGTTCAGTCCTTACTGTTTTAAAGGACTCTCATATAAAAGACATCTCACCACGTTACCCCTGGTTGATGAAGAACTCCAAATTGTTATACCACAACTGTGGAAACGCCACCAAGTCCTTCTCAGGAATGTAAATCTTTTGAAGAGGAGGAGGGAGGATGTATGAAGAACTTTAAAGAGGGGGTAGGAAATGGTTAGTCACATAATTGAAGCTATCACCATCTCAGAAGAAACCACTACCTCCCGAGAAACCGCCACCACAAAAGAAACCTATGCCGCACGCGAGCCTATTCTGAACCCCTGAATGATCATCCATCAAGATCACAGATTAATCCCTCTACCCTGGCCATTTAACCTCAAACAAAGACTATTGTAGTTTACCTAAATATAAGGGTCCATTAAGTCCTCTGACTTTCCATGTCCTCAAGAGTAGCAGCCACTCATTTTCCAAGAGACGTTCCCATGGCAGGGATTCCACAGTCTTGATGGCGATTTTCCTCGCAACTGTTGGGCCTTCTCAATTTAAAGCAGCAGCTAGGGCTTTCTGATTGGCTCCTCAGAGGTCAGGGGCCTTGTTTCTAGATCCTTCCGCTATGCTGTACCATGGACCGCATTGCCAGCAGGTTCAGAGTATGTGCCCATCCGCCTCCCTAGATATTCTTAGATAAGAACTTTACCTAGCCGGGCGTTGGTGGCGCACGCCTTTAATCCCAGCACTCAGGAGGCAGAGGCAGGCGGATCTCTGTGAGTTCGAGGCCAGCCTGGTCTACAGAGTGAGTTCCAGGACAGCCAGGACTGTTTCACAGAGAAACTCTGTCTCGAAAAACCAAAAAAAAAAAAAAAAAGAACTTTATTCATTAAAAAAAATAAATCTATGAGTGAGACATAACCACTTCCTGGCTACAGTTTCTACAAGGTCAGGGTCTCAAACTCAGATAATGAGCAGTCAGAATTAGTGGGCACAGTAGCAAGTTTTTCATTTAAAACTCACTTATTGGAAAACACAGTTCTAACTTAGCACTTTATTTTCTCTTTACAAAGAAACATGCCAAGGTGTCTTTAGTCAAAAAACATTTAGGAAGCTGGACAGGATCTTTTCTTGGAAGCTGGACAGGATCTCTTCTTGTTTAAGACAAAACTGAGGAGCAAAGGTACATATTACTTCCAAAAATAAAGCTACCAAGAACAACAAAAGACAGCAGATAAAATGAGTCCTGGACAACGCTTTTAAAAAAAGGTGTTCTGATCTCTCTGCAGAGAAACCATTATATTACTTATCGTGATAACTCAAGAAGGATAGACTATCCACTCATCTTAGAATATTACTGTCAGTAGAAATGATTGTCCCTGTGGTGGTTTGAATAGGAATTGTCCCCAAAGACTCATGTGTGTGACTGCTTGGCCCACAGGGAGTGGCACTATTAGGAGGTGTGGCCTTGTTGGAGTAGATGTGGCCTCATTGGAGGAAGTGTGTCATTATGGAGGCAGGCTTTGAGATCATATATACTCAAGCTAGGCGTAGTGACACAGTCTCCTTCTGCTGCCTGTGGATCAAGATGCTTCCTGTCATGATAATGGACTAAACCTCTGAAACTGAAAGCCAACCCCAATTAAATGTTTTCCTTTCTTTGTATATGTCTTAGTCAGGGTTTCTATTGCTGTGAAGAGACACCATGACCACAGCAACTCTTAAAAAGGAAAACATTTCATTGAGATGGTGGCTTACGGTTTCAGAGGTTTAGTCCAGTAGCATCATGGTGAGAAGCATAGAAGTCAGTGCTCAGGCAGAGATGGTGCTGGAGAAGGAGCTGGTACATGTTAATATGCAGGCAACTGCAAGTAGACAGTCTCACTGGTACAGTAGCTTGAGCATAGGAGAGTACAAAGTCCACCACCACAGTGACACACTGCCTCCAACAGGCCACATCTACTCCAACAAAGCCATAACTCCTAATAATGTCACTCACTTTGGGGGTCATTTTTAAATTTTTTTATTTTATCAACATTTTTTTCATTCATTTTACATACCACACACAGTTTCCCTACCTCCTCTCCTCCCATTCCCTCCCCATGACTCCCATCTACCCACCTCCCCATCCATTCTACCTCTGTCTCCACTGAGAAAGGGGCAGGCCTCCCATGGGCTTGAATAAAGTATGGCACATCAAGTTGAGATAGGACCAAGCTCCTCCCCCTGAATCAAGGTTGAGCAAGGTAATCCAGCACGGGGAAACAGGAAAAGCCAGCTAAGCACTAGGGACAGGTCCTGATCCCATTGCCGGGAGTCCCATAGACAGACCAAGCTACACAACTGTCACACACATGCTGATGACCTAGGTCGGTCCCATGCAGGCTCCCTAACTGTTGGTCCAGAGTCCATGTGCTCCCCTGAGCTCAGATCAGCTATCTCTGTGATTTCTCCCATCATAACATTGACCCCCTGGCTAGTACAATCCCTCCTCCCTTTCTTCAGGAGGACTCTCGGAGCTCAGCCCAGTGCTTGGCTGTGGATCTCTGCATCTGCTTCAAGTAGTTACTGAATAAAGGCTCTCTGGTGACAATCTGATTACAGTAGATGGCCACTTCAGGCACCCTCTCCACTGTTGCTAGGAATATCCTAGTATCCTAGTATTAGCTGAGGCTATCCTTCTGGATTCCTGTGAGTTTCCCTGGCACCAGGTTTCTCCCTAATCCAGAAATGGTCCCCCCATCAAGAAATCTTTTTCCTTACCCCCCCATACCACTCCAACCCACTTCCTGTACCCAGCCCTCCCAACCTGCTCCCTCAAGTTCCCATCCCCCTATCCCCTCCACCCCCATCCTTGGTTTACCCAGGAGATTTTTTCTATTTCTCCTTCTCAGGGAAATCCATGCATCCCTCTTTGGTCTCTCTTCATGATCCAGCCTCTCTGGGGCTATGGATTGTAGGTTGGTTATCCTGTACTTTACTTCTAATATCCACTCATGAGTGAGTACATACCATGTTTGTCTTTCTGGGACTGGGTTACCTCACTCAGAATGATTTTTTCTACTTCCATCCATTTGCCTGCAAATTTCATGAGGCCATTGCTTTTACAGCTGAGTAATACTCCATTGTGTAAATGTACCACATTTTCCTTATCCATTCTTCAGTTTAGAGGCATTTAGGTTGCTTCCAGGTTCTGGCTATTATGAATAATGCTGCTATGAACATAGTTGATCAAATGTCCTTGTGGTATGACTGAGCATCCTTGGGTACATGCCCAAGATTGGTATAGCTGGGTCTTGAGGTAGATTGATTCCCATATTTCTGAGAAACCACCATGTTGATTTCCAAAGAGGCTATACAAGTTTACACTCCCACCAGCAGTAGAGGAGTGTTCCCCTTATGCTACTTCCTCTCCAACATAAGCTGTCATCAGTGTTCTTGATCTTAGCCATTCTGACAGGTGTAAGATGGTATCTCAGAGTTGTTTTGATTTGCATTTCCCTGATGACTAAGGATGTTGAACAATTCTTTAAGTGTATTTCAGCCATTTGAGATTCTTCTGTTGAGAATTCTCTGTTAAGCGCTGTAGCCCATTTTTTAATTGGATTGTTTAGCATTTTGATGTCTAGTTTCTTGAGATATTTATTTTTGATATCAGCCCTCTGTTAGATGTGGGGATGGTGAAGATCTTTCCCCATTCTGTAGGCTGCTGTTTCGTCTTATTGACCGTGTCCTTTGCCTTACAGAAGCTTCTCAGTTTCAGGAGGTCCCATTTATTAATTGTCAATCTCAGTGTCTGTGCTACTGGTGTTGTATTCAGGAAGTAGTCTCCTGTACCAGTGAGTTCAAGGCTACTTCCCACTTTCTCTTCTATCAGGTTCAGTGTAACTGGATTTATGTTGAGGTCTTAGATCCACTTGGACCTGAGTTTTATGCAAGGCAATAGATATAGATCTATTTGCATCCTTCCACATGTCAACATCTGGTTATGCCAGCACCATTTGTTGAAGATGCTTTATTTTTTTCCACTGTACAATTTTGGCTTCTTTGTCAAAAATCAGGTGTCCATAGGTATATGGATTTATGTCATGGTCTTTGATTCGATTCCATTGATCCACCTATCTGTTTTTATGCCAATACCAAGCTGGTATCTTACTGTCTGTAAAATGTCTGTCCTGGACTTTCTGGCCTTCAGAGTCTCCACTGAGAACTCTGGTGTAATTCTGGTAGGTACACCTTTATATGTTACTTGGCCTTTTTCCTTTGCAGCTATTAATATTCTTTCTTTATTCTGTACATTTAGTGTTATTACTATGTGGCAAGGGGATTTTTTCTGGTCCAATCTATTTGGTGTTCTATAAACTTCTTGTATCTTCATAGGCATTTCCTTCTTTAGGGTGGGAAAGTTTTCTTCTATGGTTTTGTTGAATATATTTTCTGTGTCTTTGAACTGGAGTTCTCCTTCTATGCCTATTATTATTAGGTTTGGTCTTTTCATGGTGTCTCAGATTTCCTGGATATTTTGTGTTAAAAATTTGTTGGATTTACGTTTTCTTTGACCGATGAATCTATTTCCTCTATGGTATCTTCAGTACCTGAAGATGGTATCTTTCTTCCATTTCTTGTATTCTGTTGGCTAGGCCTGCATCTGTAGTTCCTGTTCATTTACCCAGATTTTTCCATCTCCAGAATTCCCTCGGTTTGTGTTTTCTTTATTGCCTCTATTTCACTTTTCAAGTCTTGAACTGATTACTTCATCTGTTTGTTTTTTCTTGGATTTGGTGGCTTTCTTTAAGGGATTTATTGATTTTCTCCAATGGTTTTGTTTGTCTTTTCCTTGAGTTCTTTTAGGGAATTTTTCATTTCCTCTTTAAGGGCCTCTATCATCTTCATAAAGTTATTTTTAAGGTCATTTTCTTCTGCTTCCTCAGTGTTGGGATGTTCAGGTCTTGCTCTTGTAGGACCACTGAGTTCTGGTGGTGCCATATTGCTCTTTACATTGTTGAATACATTCTTACACTGATTTTTACCCATCTGTTCTTCCAACTGGTGTAGATGGTGCTTGTGCCCATAGGGGCTGCTGTTCTTCCAACTGGTGTGGGTGGCACTTGTGCCTATAGAGTCTCTCACTTGCTGGCTGGCAACTGGGAACTGCACCAGAGCAGTGGAGTTCCACCAGAGTTGGAGGCAGGGCCCAGCTGCCTTGCAATGGGAGAGGGAGGCGCCCAGGATGTGCCTTGGGGTTTAGGATGTAGAGACTGGGGCAGTTTATCTGGGAGACCAGTCACTCACCTGTTCTTCCAAATGGTGTAGGTGGTGCTTGTGCCTATAGGGACTGCTGCTGTTATGGGGATGGTTGGCCAAGGGGATGATGATGGGGTCTGTGGGTTTGGGCAGTGGAGTGGGTCTTGTGGGAACAGAGTCCAGTGCGTTCCAAAGGTGGTGGTGAGGCCTACTAGCAGGTCTCTCATATGATTGCTGGCTGGCCATTTTCTTTAAAACTACCACAGAGTTTAAGAGTTGTTGTGATCCAACTCCAGAGAGGCTGACTAACAGGGAAAGACACTAGGAGGGACACATGGATGACCCCGTGAAGGAGAAGTGGATGAGATCTACATGAGTGGACTGGGTGTGGGGGGGGGGGGGGGCAGAGGGCAAGGAGTGGGGGATGAGAACATAGGGAAATGGGAGGGTCAAGCTGGAACAGGGACAGAGTGGGAGGGCAGGGAGGAAGATACCATGATAGAAGAGGACATCATGGGAATAGGAGGAAGCAGGGTACTGGGGAGGCTCTCAGGAATCCATAAGGTTGACCCCACCTTGGTCTGCTGGCAGTGGTCCAGAGGGTGCCTGGACCGGTCTACTCTGGTGACCAGCCTAGCAAATAACCTAGCTGTCATCATAGAGCCTTTGTCCAGTGATTGATGGAGGCAGATACAGAGATCCATGGCCAGGCACCAGGCTGAGCTCTGCGAATCCAACTGATGAGAGAGAGGAGAGATACTGCAGGTGAGGGACGTCGAGATCATGATGGGAGGACGTGCAGAGATGACCGGCCACACTAGTGGAAGCCCATGAACTGTGGACTGGTGGCTGTGGAGCCCCCATGGGACTGGACTAGGCCCTCTGGATACAGAAGACGGTTGTTTGGCTCGAACTGTTTGAGGGGCACCCAGGCAGGGGGATCAGGATCTGTGCCTGGTCTATGAGCAGGCTTCTGGAACCTGGTGCCTGTGGTGTGATGCCTTGCACAGCCTTGGTGCAGTGGGGAGGGGCTTGGACCTGCCTAGGCTCAGTGTGCTGGGCTCTGCTGATTTCCCATGGGAGACCTCGATTTGGGGGATGTGGGGATGCGGGGTGACTTGGGAAAGAGGGCTGTGGGGTGGGAGGAGGGAGGAGGGGGTATCTGTGAATAGTATGTGGAGTGAGTAGAAAATTTCTTAATAAAGAAAAAAAAGTTGTTGTGATCATGGTGTCTATTCACAGCAATAAAAACCCTAACTAAGACAGCCCCTAAATATTTAATATCCAATTTTTATCCTACATTACTGATTTTATTCTTCTCAATTTTTCTTTTTCATATTATTATCCAACTGAATACAATACAATTTACTCATGCCCTATTGTATCCTTCCTTTATTGTCTATCATATCCTTTATTGTCTATGTCCTATAAAAGAAAGAAAAAAGTGGTAAGAGCACTGTAAACTATGGAGGCTCAGCTCAAGAGGGAGCAATAATATTAGCAATTGAATTAGAGGCCATTCTTGTGATATTTTGGCTAAGAATGTGGCTGGGTTTTGTTGTTGTTTGCTTGCTTTCTCTGGCCTTTCTCTTAGAGTCTGCCTGAGGCTAAAAAGGGAAGAGCTTCTGAACTAATTTTGTGGGCACAGGAAATTTCAAAAAGGCCTCATATTGACTGTTTTGTGTGGTTATTAGTGATCACTCTTATGCAGATTTACAATGAAAAAGAACAAGCAAGGCAGAAAGAAATATAAAATGTACAATTGCAGATAAAAAGAATACCAGGGAATTTAATGTCGAAGCCAAGTCTTGTGCTCAAAGAGATGAAAAGTTTTAATAAAGGTCTGATAGGAAATGAAATAAAGGAAGTGCTGCCCTGAGAGCAAGACCCCCCACTGAGCTAAGCTTCCAACTTGTAAAAAGGAAATGTCAAAGGAATCTTCTGCTCCAAAAGCAAATGAAAACTTAAATCAACAGAGGACAGAATCAATAAATCAAAGCTCATACAAATGTAGTTCAAGGAACAGGCCCTTTTCCATCCAAAGCAGGCCCTAGAACTTGGCAGCATTGGTCATGTGGTTCTACCTTTAGAGTCCTGAAGGATACAGAAGTAAAGGATTGTAGAATCTTCCTCTGAAGTTAAAGAAAGCTGCTGAGGCCAGATATGTGTGGCAGGGACTGTAGCTGAAGTTTTCTCCAGTCCTGCCCAGCCCCATGGACCCAGCAACCGCTTATAAAATAATCACTTAGAAGCTTATATTAATTAAACTGCTTGGCCATTAACTCAGGCCTACCACTGACTAGCTCTTCCACTTAAACTCAGCCCATTTTTGTTAATCTCTATGTTGCCACATGTTCCATGGCTTTACCTGTTGCCTTTACATGTTGCTTCCTGGATGGCAGGCTGGTGTCTCTCTCCCAGCCTTCCTGTTCCCACAGTTCTCTTCTCTGCTTGTCCTGCCTATACTTCCTGCCTGGCTACTGGCCAATCAGTGTTTTATTTATACAGAGGGATATCCACAGCAAGGGACGTCCTTGAATGGCGACCTGAAGAGACCATTATGTGAAGCTGTGAAGGTAAAGGCTGGGTTGTGTTTGAGACCCAAAGATGTTGCTGATTTCAGAGCCGTGAGATTTCTGCCAGGGGAAGCTGGAATGGATGCAGCCCAAGAGAGAGAAGTGTTTAGTGGTTAGAAAAGCTGGAAGTGTGGAAGCATCTAAGTACTTTAACATCAGACATGGTGTTACAGTCTTTGGATTTTGTCTTGGTGGGTTTGGGTCTTGCTTTGGTCCAGCATTTCCTCACTATGTCCCTATTCCTCCCTTTTGGAATGGTAATAGATATTCTGTTATTGTATGTTGGAAGTATGTAATTTGTGTTTTTTTAATAGAAAATTACATTTAAGAGATTGCCTTGATTCTCAGAAGAAATTTTGGACTTTAGACTTTTAAACAGTCTGGAGATCACATCTTTGTTTAGATTTGAGAATTTTTCTTCTATGCTTTTGTTGAAAATACTTTCTGTGCCTTGACCACGGTTTCTTCTCCTTCCTTTATAATACTATTCAGAGGTATTATCTTTTTCCAGTGTCCCAGATTTCCTGATTGTTTCGTTCTGGTTTTTCTTTGATTAAATAACGGATTTTTTTCTACCCTGTCTTGAGACCTGATATATTTTCCTTTCCTCTTCATCAAATCTGTTGGTTAGGTTTTCTGAAATTTTTGCTTGACTTTCTAAATTTTTGAGTTTTATTTCAGGTTGGGCTTTCTTCTAAGTTTCTATCTATTTATTAAATTTTTTTTCATGTTGAATTATTTCATTGCCTTATTTAAATGTTTGTTTGTATTTTCATGTTCTTCATTCAGGCATTTTTCATAACCTCTTTGAGTTTCTTGAACATGCTGATAATTGCTGTTTTGAAATTCTTATGTATCAGCTAAGTTGCTTTTTTCAGGGAATATTATATTGGGAAGTTCTGGTTTCTGGAAAATGCATATTGTCTTGGCTGTTCATGTAGTTTGTGTTTTGCAATGGAATCTGGATGTCTAGAGTTAGGATGTTTATGGTAGTTCTTGGTCTGTATGTCTAGTTTCATCTTTGTTGAGTGTGTTTGGATATTTGTTGTTACTCCACTTGTCAGGTTGTGGACCAGCTGAATGATCCTTAGTTTTCATTCTTGGGGTGCTCTGGGGTTCTAGTGTCAGACTACAAGTGATTCCAGCTTTGTGTGGTGCATAGGTCTGTGTATTACTTACTTTTCTATTGCTTTCATAAAACACTATGACCATACAACTTACAAAAACTTTATTTGGGCTTATGGTCCCAGAGGGACAAGAGTCCATGGTGGCAGAGTGGAGGCATGGGATCTGTAGGTGCGAGCTGAGAGTTCACATCTTTACCTGCAAGCATGAAACAAAGTGAACTCTAAATAGTGCAAATCCTTAAACTCATAAAGCCTGACTCCAGTGACTCCTCTAATGAGGCTACACCCACTAAGTCTCCCAAAAACATTATCATCAACTTAGGACCAAGTGTTTAAGAGTATGGAGGACATTTCTCATTCAACCTAATAGGTAAGCAGAGAAATAGAGAGAGGAGCGGCATTGAGTGTCTCTAATTGAGGTTCTGGATTGGGCTCCATGAAGTCCCAAGGC
Organism: Peromyscus aztecus; assembly: GCA_902168405.1. Classification (NCBI taxonomy): domain Eukaryota; kingdom Metazoa; phylum Chordata; class Mammalia; order Rodentia; family Cricetidae; genus Peromyscus; species Peromyscus aztecus. Next base: position 11,175 of record CABHPQ010110684.1, read on the forward strand.
CCAGACACTGCTGAGAGTCAGGCATACTGGTAAGCTGGATCTGGGGGTTTCTTCCTGGAATTTGACTTTGGACCCTATGTCCATACTTCAAGTTGTCCCAGATCAGCATGCTGAGTGGAGTGGTTGACAGTTTTGGAAAGGAGTATACTGACTGGCTCTTGGGTTCTGACCTGAAGTTTAGTTCAGATTCTGGGTCTGACTCCAAGCTGTCTTATCTAAGCTTGGTGAGGTAAATGAGGCAGCTGACAGGTAACCAGGTGGGGAAGAGGGAACTTGGCTCAAAGGTCTCTATCTGTAGTTCTGGGCCAGGCTCCCTGTAGTCCCAGGGCCTATCAATGGTAGTTGGGTGAGAGTTGGGTAGGTCAGTGTGGTTAAGGGGTCTTGAAGTAGGATTCTTGATCTAGCTCTATTTGTGAGGCCCTGTGGTAGATGGGGTGGACGACAGGGGCAGGTGAACTGGCCCTGGGAGTTCCAACCCAAAGTTCTGGTTCAAACTCTGTGTTCAGACTCCAAGCAGTCCCAACGTGGCATGTTGGGTGGGGTGGTAGGTAGGGACCAGGAGCGAATTTTCATATCTTTTAAGTTTCATGTACAAATTGAATAAAATTTCAAATTATTATATCTTTTTAAGAATCTAGGTACATATGGTGCCACAGGGAGAGGATGAGGATGAGCTTATGACAGAACCCTATAGAATCTTCTTATTATGACTGATATTTCTGTATCCACTGACTCTGTAACTAAAGATTGGAGGATAAATTTGTCCCCACTACACTGATAAGGAATATAATGGGAAGGATCCCACACAGTTACCAACACCTAAGATATCCCAAGATACCTATGTGTTCCTTTCTGTTAGATCTTCCATCCTCGAAAATGCCAAAAGTCTTTTAGAAGTTTGCAACTCAGTCCATTCCCAAGATCCCAGTGAACTTTCAAGTCAGTAATAGCTATGTTTGTATCTCGTTATTTGCAGGCTGACTCTACTGTGCATTCACTTACATTAGAATTCCTGTCAGCAGTCAGACAGGTTCAAAAGTACACAAAAGAGCCAAGGAAGTTTGTGCTTATTGAAGAAGGTGTTTCACTGACAGGGATCCAGGTACCTGTTGAAGAGAACTGGGTATCACACATTTCACAATGATTATAACCTGAATGGGATTACAATCACATTTTCTATGCAGAGTTATAGATAAGAGATTGAGACACAGGAGAGAAGAGCAGGCTGGAAAACTACCAAATCTTGCAAGCAAAGGACAACCTGGATATGCTGTAGTACAAAACATCATTTGGTTAATGATGGTTAACAGAAATAAGGTTCAGATAAGAACTCTGGCCTCAATTCCTTGCCATGTAGTTCTCTCTAAGGACTACTTGAATGTTCATACAACATTATCAGCTAGCTTTATCCAGAACAGGTGGGGAAGAGAAGATTGAAGGAAGCCATAGTGCCTTCACTGAGTAGTACATAGCCATCTTGAAATAATAATTTTAATTGGTATCTTAGAGTTCTATTGCGTGAAGAGACAGCACGACTATGGCAATTCTTATAAAGCATTTTAATTGGTTACAGTTTCAGAAGTTTAGTCCACTGTCATTGTGGTGGGGAGCATTGACTGCATGCAGGCAGACATGCTGCTGGAGAAGTAGCTGAGAGTTCTACATCTGGATCCACAGGCAGCACACACACTTCCTCCAACAAGGCCATGCCTCCTAATCCCATTCAAGTAGTGCTACTCCCCGATAACCAAGCATTCAAATACTTGAGTTTATGGGAGCCATTCTTATTCAAACCATCACAATTGGTAAATAATACGTTTTGTAAAACATTTTTAGTTGTTTCATTTATTTACTTACTTACTTATTTGTAATTATTTTACCAGGGCCCCAGACCTTACGAAAGTCACCTAGTCTGTCACCTCTGGAGGTAAGTCTGATTAAGGCACCTTCTGTTTGGACACATAGGAGAGGTCAGATGCAGCCAGTGATTCAGTCACCAGGATCCATTTAAAACATTACAAGATTCATCCTGTCTCCTTCAGGGGTATGAATGTGTGTGGGGCATCCCTGGTTGTCTTTTTTTTTTTTTTTTTTTTTGGTTTTTCGAGACAGGGTTTCTCTGTGTAGCTTTGCACCTTTCCTGGAGCTCACTTGGTAGCCCAGGCTGGCCTCGAACTCACAGTGATCCGCCTGCCTCTGCCTCCCGAGTGCTGGGATTAAAGGCGTGCACCACCAACGCCCAGCTCCTGGTTGTCTTTACTGTGTGTCTTTCTAAGTGTTGTTCTATGTATTTCTGTCAGTTCTGTTTCCCTGTATTGACTAATGGCTTTCTCTGATGGAAGACACACCTCCTACCCTCAGCTTTAGACCTGTGCCATTCCTGTTTGGAACCTGAATCCTTTTGGCTCTGCCAGATTACCCAGAAAACCAAACCCAGACCTCAACCAAAATAACAGCAAACAACTCCAGTTGTCTGACTCTGGAGTTCTTGGTTGTTTTGTGTCTTGACTCCCACTCATGGTCCAGGTCCTGTGTGGAGTTGGGGAGGGGCCAAGCCTCTCATTCAGGGCCTTATGATCTCTAAGCAAACTGCACACAGGGAGGGGAACATAGTTCCCTAAGGTGTGCATTTCCCTGGCTTGTTCCAAGCAGCCCCAGGGAAGGGGAAAGTTCCCCTCAGCTGTGCCTGGAAGGAAAAGAAGTTTTCCTCATTCCTCTTTCATGACTTATGCCTACTTTTCAACTATGATCCATATAACTGAAAAAAAAAATCAAAACCCACCATTCTCTGAAAAGAAGTAGAATCCCAGCCCTCTGAAGGTAGAGCCAGGCAGATCTCTGTGAGTTCGAGGCCAGCTTGGTCTACAGAGCAAGATCCAGGACAGACTCCAAAACTACAGAGAAACCCTGACTCGAAAAACAAAAAAACAAAAAACAAAACAAACAAACAAACAAAAAAAACCTGCCGCAGTGCTGGGCAGGTGAATGGCTGACAGACAATGCAGCCTGGATAGAATGAATTTCCCTTCTGTCCAACACTGACCAAAAAGACTTTAAACAATTTTTACTAGGTCCTTTTTAAAAGGATTAAAGACAGCTGCTAAAAAGATTTCCTTTGTCACCCAGATGGCCCTAGATATTAGGGAAAAGTTATAAAAGGTTTAATTTTTTTTAATTAAAGGTATAAGTGCATCCAAGTTACTGGAGGTAGCTTAAAAGATATTTAACAAACAAAAACTGATTGAGAGACAAGAACTTTTGCATAAACTGAAAGTTACCATCACTTTCTCTGATAACAGGTATCCAGCAACTTTTAGTGTCTTGCCCTCTGTCAGAAGAATATCTCCTAGCTGAAAATCCTGCCCCTAATCCAAAGATACAGTTGGACTACAGAACAGATTCCCAGGGGAATGGGCAGAAAACACTCCCCCCCACACCAAAGACTTCCCCAACACCAAGTTCTTATAATTGTTCAACTAACTTGTTCAGCTGCCTCTATCTAGATTAAACAATACCCAATGACCCTGGAAACAAAACGGGAAATTACAGTTCATATTGCCTGGCTTAGAGAGACAGTCATCCTGGTACCATGCCAGTCATCCTGTATCTTAGTTAGGGTTTCTATTGCTGTGAAGAGACATGACCATGGCAACTCTTATAAGGGAAAACATTTCATTGGGGCTGGCTTACAGTTCAGAGGTTTAGTCCATTATTGTCATGGCAAGAAGCAGGGTGGCATACAGGCAGACATGTTGCCAGAGAGGCAGCTGAGAGTTCTACATCTGGATCTGCAGGAAGCAGGAAGTGACAGTGACACACTGGCCAGGCTTGAGATTCTAAGACCTCAAAGCCCACCCCCTAGTGACACACCTCCTCCAACAAAACCCCACCTACTCTAACAAGGCCACATCTCCTTCGGGGTACTTGCTATGGGCCTATGGGGACCATTTTGATTCTAACCACCACACCCTGGAATACACCTCTCCTGCCTGTGAAGAAATCTGGGACCTCTGATTCTCATGAGTCTGATTCCTCTAGAGAAACAGGTGTCTTGGACCAGAAAGATGCATTTTTTCAGCCTCCCATTGGCAGAGGTGAGTCAACCCATATTTGCCTTTGAATAGACAGACATAGAGGGAGGTTACAATGAGTAGCATACCTGGGTCAGGTTGCCCCAGGATTTAAAAATTCTCCAACTCTCTTTGATGAGACACTAAATGCTGATCTCCTACCCTTCTGTCAGAGGTTTCCTGGGACCATGCACTTACCATAGGTAAATGATCTCCTCCTACCCTCTAAAACTAAAACAAATTATAAAAGGGCCCCTGAGAGAACACTGCAAGAGTTGCAGACCTTGGGCTACAGAATGTCAGCTAAAAAAGCCCAACTTTGTCCATCAGAGGCTACCCATCTTGGCTACCAGCTGAGAGAAGGCAAAAACGAGCCTGTTTTAGATTAGGATTGCTACCATCCTAATGCTTCAGATCCCAACTCCAAAGACTAAGAACAAATTCCAGAGTTCCTAGGTCTAGCTGGATATTGCTGCCTCTGGATCCCAGAGTTTGTGGAAATAGAAAGCTCACTATAGATAAGCACAAGGGAGGGGACACTGAGGTCCTGATCTGGACTGAGACTAAACAAAAGACATTTGAGGCTTTAAAAACAGCTCTGATTTGACTTGAGCCCTAGCACTTCCAGATGCCTCCAAACCTTTTCATCTGTTTGTCCATGAAACAAAAGACATTACAAAGGGTTTATTTGTTTTGTTTTTTTTTGCTTTGGTTTTGGTTTTGGTTTTGGTTCTGGTTTTGGTTTCTTCGAGACAGGGTTTCTCTGTGTAGTTTTGGTGCCTGTCCTGGATCTCGCTCTCTCTGTAGACCAGACTCACAGAGATCTGCCTGGTTCTGCCTACTGAGTGCTGGGATTAAAGGTGTGTGCCACCACTGCCCAGCCACAAAGGGGGGGTTTTAACCCAAACCTTAGGGCCATGGAAATACCATGTGACATACCTGTGCAAACAATTGAAACTTGCAGCCACAGGATGGCCCACCTACCTAAGAGCTATGGTGGCTACTGCTAGTCTAACGGAAAAACAAAACAAAACAAGTTGACTCTAGGTCAGGATCTTATACTCACGGCACCCCATGTTGCGGTTGAGGTCCTCCACCAAGGAACACCAGAATTCTGGATGTCTAATGCATGCATGGCCCAGTATCAGGCCCTACTACTGGACCACCCTGAAGTCAGATGTGATAAACCCACCGCCATCAATCCTGCTACCCTCTTGCCTGATGACGACCTGCAGGTGCTCATCCATGGCCATCACAAGATGAAAGATGAAACCAGGTAGCTGGAAGCTGCACTAGTTACTTTAACTGAAACAATTTGGGCCCACGCCAGGTTCCTCAGCTCAGAGAGCAGAACTGATCGATCTAACCCAGGCTCTGAGATGGGGAAAAGGAAAGTTCACCAACATACACACGGACAGTCACTGTGCTTACTACTGTGCATGTCCACGGTGTGACTGATAGAGAAAGAGGGCCTCTGACCAGTGGGGAAGAGGACATTAAAAACAAACTAAACGAAAAAATCTTGGCCCTTCTAAAGTCTATTTGGCTTCCCCTACAATGCTCCACTTTGAGGACATCAAAAAGGTGACTACCCTGAGGCAAGAAGTAACTTGATCACTGTCCTGGCTTCCTGACAAATGGCCCTAAGACCAGTGGGGCCTATTGCTATTCTGAGGACATACCCTGACCCGGTTGCCGGACATTCCATGGTATAACCAAGAAGAAATAGAAGATGCAAAAAAGATGAAAAGGACAGCTTGAACCCACAGGTTGATGGAGAACACCAGAAGGAAAGATCATTCTCCCAGAAACATCTGGCAGGACTCTGGGAACTGACCTTCACCAGGATACTCATCTGGGGTCCATCACGTTCCTCAGACAAAGGTATGTTATACTTAGACTGGACAGTCTAGCACAGGATGTCTCAGCTAGATACCAGGTTTGTGTTCAAGTAAATTCAAAACAGAGAGCCTTTACCCAGGAAGGGGTCTGAACGAGACACCAACACCCCAGCAAACTCTGGGAAAACTGACTTCACCAAGATCCAGCCTGTCAGGGGAGAATACAAGTACATGTTAGTTTTTATAGATACCTTTTCCAAATGGATACAATCATTCCCCACCTGGAGTGAAACTGTTCAAATAGTAGCTTAAAAAGTTCCTCCAAGAACTTGTCCCCCAGTGGGCCTCCCCCTAGCAATGGGGTCTGACAATGGCCTGCCTTTTATAGCCAAAACCTCTCAATTAATAGCTAAAGCTTTAGGGATAGATTGAAAACTTGATTGTGCATACAGACCACAGAGTTCTAGACAGCTAAAAAAGGATAAATGGGATGTTAAAAGAAACTCTAATAAAACTCACAGTAGAGTCCAGTGAAAAGTGGATAGGCCTCCTTCCTTTGCTTTGCTTTAGGCCTGCTACACCCTGTATAGGGAGGGATTTATCCCCTAATATTAAGTTTGGAAGACCTCTCCCACTGCTTCCCAGGCTCAGAGACCAGCAGTTCTCTATACAGGATATAAATTGGACTATCTGAGAAATCGAGCTGACCTCCGAGTATACCACCACTTCCCCTTCTTTGAATCTAGTAATAACATCTGGGTCAAGCAAATAGCCAAAGGGGCACTGGAACCAATCTAGAAAGTACCCTACAAGGTAATTCTTTCCATTCCTACGACTGTGGAGGTAGCTGACATTACATCATGGATCCACGCACCCATGTCAAGAAAGTGGAAGCCAGGGATGCCTCTGCCAAATGGATTATCTCTCAGACTATGAAACTCTTAAAATTAAGGTTTCATTGGGTCCCAAGTCCTTCCACTTCTTGTGCCTCCCCCTCCTCCTGAGTCTTATGTTTGGTATGAATACAGAGTCATAGTCCAGTGTCCACCACCCTCAGGCCTGGACCTGGGAACTAAAGAAGACAGATACATGAAAGGTATTAGCTAGTCTAACTACAGAGCAACAACCCGTATTCATCTTGACTTTTGCTCACTAATACCTACTTTAAGTGTTCTTTGGTTGTATTAGAGAAAAGAAAAATGTGGGAGTTTATCCTTTGAGATAGGAATACAGAATTTAAAATTCTAGGCACACCCTGCAGCTGGGTCCCCTAGTTGCCAGGAACAGGGGAGTTTCCACAGCAAAACTTGGGGTTGTGAAACAAGCTTCCTGAAAACACACAGATGAGTATATATAAAGAAAGCTCCTCCCAAGAAATGAACAATAGGAAAATATAACCCAGTGGCCATAAAATTACAGATCTGGAAATTCTGTAAGAAAAGTTCTAGCTTTTGGAAAACCTGGGAAATCAGAATTTATGCCACAGGAAGAGACCCTAGGGATAGATTTAAACTGTCCCTGCCCTGGTCCCCACACCTTGGGTCCTAAACACATCTTGAGCCAGAGTCCCACCTTCTGATGTCCAGGAAGCTGAGGGATCCCCACCCTACTTTCCACTCTTGATAAGGTCCACTACATAGTTAATCATTCCAGACAGAAATCAACCAGGATTGCTGGATATGACTGGACACACACACACCCAGGTCCCCATACTACATAGGGAACTAACCAGATTGTCATCCCATTGTCTGACAAAACTCAGTGACTTGGGGACAGCCCAAATTAACATTAGGGGACTTACAAGGGGCTGGAACTTGTCTAGTATTCAAAACCTTTAACCTAGGCACTTCCCTTTATTTGAGGCCTGCTATTCTGCCTTGTGGGTTAACTCATCTCGATAACAGCAATATTTCTGGGCCCTTGAGACTACCTGGTGGGCACGTACTAGTGGTTTAACTAAATGTGCCTCTTCTGATGTTTTCCAACCTGAGAAACTCCTTTTATTCATCTCAGTAGACAGGTTGATTAGGACCAAGAGGTATTAAACGTTTCCATTTCTGAATTAAAACAACAGTTAGACTACCTTGCAGAAATGTTCCTATAAAATTGGACAGGCTTAGACATCTCATGAGATACAGGAAACTATGTACGGCTTTGGGAGAAACCTGCTGTTTCTATGCTAATTGATCAGGAGTAATAAGAAAAAATATTGCCATAGTTGGAGGAAACCTCAAAAAGAGAAAGAGACAAAGACATAAATCAAATAATTAGTACCAGTCTCTCTGTTTTCTTGGTCCCCCTGACAACTACCCTACTACTACCAGCACTGGCTGAACTTTTAGTACTCATTCTGATTGGATTAACAGCAGGACCCTGGATCTGAAACTATATGGCCAATTATGTATCAATTCAGTAAAATTAATGACCCCTAGGACCAACTACACCTCTTTAAAGCAGGAGGGGGCCACAAATTGACTCATTCACTAGGACTAGTGGGAAAAGTAACATGTGGGTAAAGTAACAGAGCCCCAGCCCTTAGTAGGCCCCAGACTTTAGCACAACTGACTCCATGGTGGAGGTACCATTCAGGCCATAAAACTCAACATGTGGACAGCACCACTTGCCAAAACAAAAACAAAGACCTAATTCATCAAAGTCCAAAGTTCTGGGAAAGTCTCTAAATGTACTAACCTTGCTTTTTTGCTTCTGTAATTCTGCTTCTGGCTAACTGTTCTTGTTAACTGAAGTATGTCAACTGAGAACATGGTTTTTGTGCTTAAAAGCTCACCCTGAGAAAGCTTCAGTGCTACACTGGGATCCTGAATACCCAGTGTAGTCACCAGCTGGCTAACAAAGGCTTTCTAAAGGCTTAAACCCATGTCCATGAGGTCAGCATTATCCAGATGGTAACACACAGACAAAACTACAGGCCAATATATGATTGATCAATGCAGATGAAAAACTTCCTCAACAGAAGAGCAGCAAATTAAACTTTGAGGCATATTTACTATGACCAAGTGGGACTCATTCCACGAATGCAAGATGGTCCAATGTATTCAAATTAATAAACTGAAAAAGCACATCAACAAAATGAAGGACTGTAAACCATATGATCACATCAATGTGGAAAATACATTTGATAAAATTCAACACCCTATCATGATAATAGAACTGAAAAATTGGGACTAGAAGGAATATACTATAACATAATAAGACCTTTATAAAACGACGATAGCTAACATTAAGGTCAAGGGAATAAACTGAAAAGACTTCTTTCTAAGTCCTAGAACAAGAAAGGGATGTTCTCTTTCACTACTTTTATTCAATACTGTGCTAGAAATACTAGCAAGAGCAATAAGGACAGAGAAACAAACATTCATTCAGGTTGAAAAAGAAGTCAAACTGTTGCTGTTTGGAGATAACATGATCTTACATACAGAAAATCACCAAAAACAACAAAAAAACTATTAGAATGAGTGAGTACATTCTGCAAAGTTGAAGAATATAAAATTAGCATACAAAAATTATCTGAAATAAAAAGCAAGAAAGCAATTCCATTTACAATACCAACAAAAGTAAAATATTAAAAATAAATTTAACCAAATATGTAAAAGATTTCTATAGTAAGATGTATAAAACACTGATGAAAAAAATTGAGAAGAATGTAAAAATATGAGAAAAGATGCCTGTGTTTATGGATTGGAAAAATCAACACTGTTAAAATGTACTAGCAAAAGTGATGTACAAATCTGATTCAAACCCTATAAAAATACTACAGATGCTCTATACAGAACTAGAAAAAAGCATTAATAAAAATCACATGAAACCACAAAGGTCCCCAAGAAACCAAATATATGCTGAATAGAAATAAAAAAAAAATAGGAGGAACTATAATTCCTGACTTCAAAACAACTGCAAATCTAAACTGATTTTTTTAAAATATTAGCATGGTCTGACATAAAAAAGTATTCACAGAACAACTTCAAATAATAAAGTCTAGAAATAAGCCTATGTATCTACAATCAACTCTTTTTCAACAAAGTTGCTAAGAACACATAATGGAGAAAGAACAGTCTTTGTAATAAATGATGCTGGGAAAATTTGATAGCCACAGACAGAAGGATGTCTTGAAAATTATAAACATCAACTATCTCTCACCAACAAAAAAGCAATTCAAAATATATTACAGGACTATGTATATGACCTAAAATGATGAAACTAGTAGAAGAAAAGTAGAAAAATGCTTTAAGACATTGGAACTGACAGGAAATTCTAGGAAGGATCATAAAAGCACAAGAAATAAAAGCAAAAATAAAATGGGGTTATATTACACTAAAGTTTCTGCACAATATAGGAAACCACAGAGTGCAGAGACAGCCTAAGAAATGGCAGAAATACTTGCAATTCACACATCTGGCAAGGGTCTGATATGCAGACTATATTAAGAACTGTAAAAAACTCAGAAAATACTCCCAATAATCACATTTAAAAATGAACAAATACACCTGAATAGGCATTTACCAAAAGAAGACAAAAATACAAGTGGACAATAGGTACATGAAAAATATGCTCCACACCACTAACTTTTAGCAATAACTGCAAGCACAATGCGATGCCACCTTACACCAATGAGCATCGCTATTATCAAAAAACTTAAAGACAAGATGTGCTAGTGAGACTATGGAGAAAAAAATATTTCACTCTGTTCATGGGAATGCAAGTTAATATACACAATATGAAGAACAGCATGGAGGATTAGAACTACCATATGACCTAGGAATCCCACTATTAGGAATATTTACAAAGGAAATTAAATTAGCATGCTAATAAGTCTTCTGCACTCACATTCTCAATGCAGTACTGTAATTCACAATAGTTAAGAAATAGAAAAAATCCCTAAGTATTCAAAAATTGATGAATGGATAAAGTTGTGGTTTATGTACAGGATAAAATATTATTCAGTCATAAAAGTCATTCTGCCATTCCTAACAACAGGGCTGGAACTGGAGATCAGTGTGTTAAGTGAAATAAACCAGGCACAGAAGGACAAATGCCTTATCATCTACACATATGTGCAATCTAAAAAGGTTGCTCTCAAGGAAGTTGAGAGTAGAATTATTGTTAGAAAAGGCTAGGGAGAGTATGGGGGACAGTAGTTACTAAGTTTCACTAGGAACTAGAAGTTCTGGTATCTTCCTATGTGGGAGGGTAGCTATAAATAACAATAATGCACTATATTTCAAAAACCTGGAAGACTTTTAAAATTTTTAGCAGAAAGATAAATGCTTCAGATTTGAAAAGTACAAAAGCTGTACATATACTAAAATACAGCATGTTAGTCCATTAAAATAGAAATTCATGTATTTGTGTATCTACTTAAAAGAAAACTTAAAAGGTAGAGGAAAATAAGTATTTTAAAAGATGTAGACACATTCAAATGATCATATTGATGATAGGAATGCAAAATGGTATATCCAGTGTGGAAATCAGTTTGGCAATTCCTCAAAACCTAAACAGAATTATCATCATGTTGCCAAGCAATTTCACTTCTAAGTGTATATGCAAAAGAAACTGGGGACTCCAACAGGTACCTGTACTCCAATGCTCATTGCAGCACTGGTCATAATAGCCCAACTGTGGGAACAACCAAAGTGTACATCAATAGATGACATGTCAGAAACTTAGAGGAGATGATTTTTGACTTTCAAAATTACCACTCAGGCAGGAAGACTGATTTCTTTCTTTGGCACCAACATATACACATATCCCAAACTCACCCTTCTCCTTAGCTGATACTGGAAAATTCCAAGCCATCAACTGATGGTGTACTCCACAGGGCATTTGAGATATAGAATGTTTCCAAAGGATTTGGTCCGACTGCACTGTGAAGAACTCCACTGAGATAAGTACTCACAGCTGGTATTATAGGCTAGGGGACATCTGTGGATTAAAAACAGTTACATAGAACTTCAAAAATCTTAAATTAAAGAGGCACATTGCAAGAAAAAAGCCCACTGCTTTCCCTCCTCCAAATTCACAAATATGGACAATTATTCTTCATTTTTATTTCTAGGAATATGAAAAATAGGTTCACATCTGACCTCCATAGAAATTAAACCAGGACTAGCTGTTAAAACTTAGAATACAGCCCAGCATGTTGATATTTTTTATTAAGACCTTCCCCAAATACATGAAAAGTCTGGAAAAGGTGGGTCAAAAGAAAGATCACAGCCACATTCGTGTACACACACACACACACACACACACACACACACACACACACACACACATTCCTCCAGAGATCATCATCTCTATTATTCCCAATTTGAGGCAATAAATTGAGAATAACAGTAACAAAGAATCTGGGGAGTAAGACAGGCAGACAGTATCAGATCCCAATCTATATCTGTTGTTCTGTACCACAACCCTCTGCTCTGAACCAGCTCTTGTTACATAAACAGGAAGCTGAGGTAGAATAAACAACATGGCTTCAAACAGTAAACTGAAAAGAAGCAGGACAGTGAGAAGAGGGAAATTAATTTCTTACTAACTACACAGTAAAGGACTTTGACATTCTGTGGTTGTGTCACACATACAGCCATGCCCTGACCCTTAAGAATCAGCACAAACAAGGGGCTGCCATCAAGAATAGGTAAAAATGACCAAGTCAAATGTACTGGCCAGAAAACAAAAGCAAGGATGAGAACCAACAACCACCAAAGTTGAAGAAGTGATATTAATAATCAGTTTCTGTGGGTGACCCCAAGCCCTCCTCTGAGGCTCAGGACTGCAGGGATAGAAAACCTCATTGGAAGTAGTAAATCTGGTATTCCTGGATAGGGAGGCTGCTAATATGGATACAATGTGGCTGTGTCCCTTTAGAACTGCACTTCCCACAATCGCCCATAATTTAACTGAACTGGCTGAGAAGCAGAAACTCTCTTGGGGATTGAAAACTTGAAGGCATCCTGGTGAGACATCAGATGTGAAAGGGTTAGTACAAGTTCTCGGACTCAGAAGAGCATGAAGGCATCTGTATTCTCCTAAGTCTGTCATCACCCACTTCCCCAGAGCTGTCAAGACAGAGTATCGTTCCTCACTTGAAACCCTGCCATCTACAACCTCCAGACAGCCAGAAGCATGGTCTTGTGTTCTTGGTCACGGAATGATTTATTGTACTTCCTGAACATGTTGAAACTAAAAGAGCTGCCAATCTGTGAACTTGTTTGTGCCACCCCAATAAAAACTGGATAGACAGTGATCATGGCTCTCTTTATATTGTTCATCTGTGACTACATTTCAACTGAAGAATTGGGACAATGTTTTCATCAGGTTTAGCATGCAGCTTTATTAAAAACACGCAAATGGAATACGAAAATACACTCATATCAATATAATGCACAGAAATATAGCTTATTTAGGATGAATAGGTTCAGTACCGGGTTACATTACAGATCCCAAAAATACCTCAATTTATAGTATATACAGCACAATAAAAACCAGCAAGTGTTCAATCTCTCAAGATGACTAGCATCCATAAAATTGCTTCCCTCAACACAGAGAGCATAAGTATCAAATTTATAATTATAATATGCATTA